>RJWM01023985.1:0-31223 GCA_004363535.1 Dasyprocta punctata | reverse complement strand
AAATTTTAATTTATAGGAATTTAATGTTCTCAGGTAATGTTCTCCTAAGGAAAAATATTTGTATTTGGTTGAAATAGAATTATTATTAACTTAAACAAATGTTCATGATAGCTTTAAAACTTCACTGAATTAAGTTTTTAAAACTCATACTGAAAAAATGAACACTATTCCCAATTTTTAAATTCTTCCTTTAATGAAAGAGTTCTTCTTTTTCATTGTCCAAGTACTAACTTTTCATTTCCCAACTCCACTTTCCTTTTAAAGAGAGTGTGTTTAGTTCTCTACCTTTCAGGTTGACTTCATGCTGAGTCAATAGCTTCTTAAATGACAAAAGTGACCTGCAATAAAGCCTGAGATATGAGTTTCATAAATAAAGTCTATGCCTGTGTCATTGCTGCCACTTATTCAAGTATACAAATCCATAACTCTTCCCTCTCCAACCAAAATCAATCAGTCTCCAACTCCTGCCAATTTTTCTTTCTCAAAGTCTATCAAATCTATCTCTTTCAGTTTCTCTTTCTTTCAGTAATGTGTGCGTACTGGTGCTCCAGGAATAGCCCTAAGGAGCAACTTTGCCTTTGTCTGTCCTTTCTCATAAGACATTTTCAGCACTTCACCATTATTTTCAGAATCAAGTCCCTTTTAGTCACTATGACCTTACAGTATATTCCTCCCGCTCACCCCTTATTTTCTGTAGTAGTCTATTTTCTGTTGCAACGAAGTATCACAGGCTAGGAACATCACAAAAAAAAGAGAGGTTTGTTTAGCTTACAGCTTTGGAAGGGTGGAAGGCAAGGACCCAGTGGCTTCATCTACTGACTTCTGGTGATAGGCCCCCTGTCCGTATCACAATATGGTAGAAAAGCAGAAAAAAAACAGTGGCTGTATACAGAGGAGGCCAAGCACATGAGGTGAGCCTCCTTTATTACAACCGACTTTCTACGAATTAACACATGACCATTAAGAAAATGAACAGATAACAAGAATGATTCAAGAACCACATTTATCTTTTGTATCAACCATTATTCGCTCAAAACCACCCTCCATTTACAGATAAGAAAAAACAGTCTTACAAATATCGTGTCACAGAGCTGGAAATTGAATACGTATGTATTTGATTCTAGGCTTCTATTAACCTAATAATAACAGATCAAAAGAACAGAAAGTTGAGAAAGAAGAGTGGAAAAGAAGTGGCAAAGTCCAGTGGGGAATCGGTGGCTAGATAATGAAACTGAGTTCCCCTAGCCAAATGAGGAGAAATATACTTCTCTGTCCCTGGTTCTGTTGTTTTTCAAATTCCTCACGGTTTTTCATTCGTTATTAACATGCTAGTCCTCAAAATGATTTTTAAGATTCCCAGTAGCTTATGAATGAGCCCCCATACTGCTTTTCCTCCTTATCTGTAATATATCATTGTGCTCTGTTTGGGGATGAATTGGGGACAGGAGTGCCAGGTTTGATTTAAAAGCTTTTCCGCTTCTCTTCTTAAAATTCCTGGTTGTATAATAAATGTTAGTTTACATTTGCTCATAAAGATATTTTATAGAGGAGGTGCTTTGCCATTATTTCATTATTTTTTCTAACTGTAGAGAAGATAAATTCTGATGTCTTTGCTTGTTTTTATATAGTCCTACGTGTGTATTTAAAGCCATTTTCTTTTTTAAAAAGAGGAAAAATAAATACGTAGAGATGAATTAATACATTATAGAAAAAAATTAAAGCCAGAAATTATCCCTGGCATGTGGCTTATGATGGGAAATACAGCACAGAATCTGCTTTCTCTAGAGTTCCATCCCCCAGCTAATTCTTTTTCTTTTCCCTCACTTAGTGTTGTGGAATGTGCCCAGTGACTTTGAAAGCAACTTGTTTCTTGAGGTCCCAGCCCTTTTGCTTCCTTAACTACCTCATTCTTACAGAGTTTACGGTGTGTACTATGGATTCGTTGGACAAATATCTATATTCTCTATCTAGGTTCCAAATGCAAAAGTGAAGATGGTATTGGTGAAGGTAGAGTGAGTATTTTTTATACCTATAATCAAATTTCAAATCTGCTTTTTTTATAATTGAGTTTTTAATAGGTAGTTTAAGCACTTTCAGTACTTCCATGAAAAAGAGGTTCGGGAGGCTGAGGTAGGTGGAGCGTTGTGAGTTCGAGGCCGGCTTGGGCTACAACGCGAGGGCAAGGCCGGCCTGAGCTACACATAGTGCGACCCTGCCTCAAAAAACCAGGGCTGGGGAGTTTGGCTCAGCGGCTTAAGTGCCTGCCCTGGCAAGCGCAAGGTTGTGAGTTCAATCCCCAGTGCCAAAAAAAAAAAAAAAAAAAAAAAAAGAGGAATAGGAATAAAAGACTAGCTAGATGTTACAGAGTCTGACACATAATTGATAATTTGCACATGACCAAGGCTTTAGCCTTTACTTATGCTGGAATTTTTCTACTAGTTGCTACCAGTATTAGGCAGATACAGACTATTGCCTGAACCTCACTGTAAAGTAGAACACTACTTTACATTCTTTGAGCCTCTACCTTGGACCTAGTATTGTGTTAAATGCTTGACATTCAACTAGGGGCAAGACACAGGTCACTCTTTTAAAATAAACACAGTTTCTTGGATGCAAGGAGAGTTTGGGAGGAAAGGAGATGGAATACCTAATTCAACAAATAAATGTGCAGTCCAAGAGAATCTCATCTCCTTTCTGCCACTTTCATTGCTCTTTTTGTATATTCCTGGTGGAGGTGGAGTGTCTTTGCACAGTAATCCTTGGAAGTTATAATTTGAGAGTTGACCAATATTCTTATTTCTATAATGTTTCTATAATAGCTATTTCTATAATAGCTAACATTTTTTAATATTTATGAACCAAAAATGTGATAAATGTTTTGTGCATATTGTAATATTTATTCTCAAAACTTTTCTATGAAGTAGGCATTTTTACTATTCTATTTACAGGTAAGGATAATAAGACAAGGACATGCTAAGTGGCTTATTCCATAATTCAAAACAGAGCTTGTCTTATCTAATATGAAACTCAGCCTTTGCCAGCCTTGAACACCTGAGGCCAGAGGTACTACTGTTCTTAAACACAGGAAGGGGTGATTTGATGTATCTGAGACCTGGTTTAGGGAAAGCGGGGGTGAATTCAGAAATAAATGTCAAGAGAGTAGACACTTAAGCATGCTCATCTAGAATGGGCATTATGTGAACTGAAAAAAATTCCATGAGAAATCTGGAGAAATGCTTGTTTGCATGCAACTGTTTTCTGCTTGATTGGAAATTCAGAATTATTTCTTTCTGCAACAGATCACGGCACATGAATCAGACATACCATCCAACGTTGTAGATGGAAGTGGAACTTCTTAGGAGCACTTAAAAGGAAATTTGATCAATTTTACCTGATTGTGTTTGGGACATAGGTTATACTACTTGGTAGTAATTAAGGTGAATCTTGGAAAGTGAGTAGATATTTATTAGCAAAGAAGAGGGATGGAGAAGGGTATTCTTGGTGGAGTAATGAGTGTAAACAATGGTGTCTCAGTAGGAAGCAATTTGCAGAGGAATCATAAGAAAATGAGTTTGGGGAGATTTTATCCTGCTGGATTGATGTAGTTGGAAAAGTTGGCATAAACTATGATAGACCTTGTAAAACCCATTTTAAAGTACATTATGGGAAACTCTTGAGGGAATTTCAGCAAGGGAATAACTTGGGCAGTTTCTAAGACTCCGCTGGGCATGGAAGAGAAGATATATAATGTGTCTACTTTAGTCCCAAGTCCACTCTCTGTGTGGCAATCCACTCTTTGTGTGGAAATGCTAAGTGCAGCTAGTCTACCACTTTAAACATGTCCTGAATTGATCAAAGGAGAAAAAATTTACCCAGTACACAACTGTGTGCCTTTGAACTTCTCAGAAAAATCACAAACTGTGCATTGCTCCTGAAGCAGACGGATGATTACTTATAGTTTATATTTTCATCCATGAAAAATCTTAAGGATTGAATGGCTTACTTCTGTTGTGTGCACTTTGAAAATCCATTGTTCAAATTAAGTCCCAATGCTGATTATGAAAACAAAATGTACTGCTATATTTCACTACTGTATTATTTAACAAACAAAAATATCAATTTACATCTACTGTGTGCTAAGTGGGTACTTTTCTAAGGGCAGGAAGATCAAAGGCTGATGCTGTCACTACCACTTGACATTGAATTACAGCAGGCATTTTCCTTTGCATGTATTTCCACTAAGGTTTTGAATCTGACATCTAAACCCTTGGATTTCAATATGATACACAAAGAATTTAGATTCTACTGGGAATATGAGCCATTGTGATAGGTTAACAAGAAAAACGCCGTAGTATAGATACGACATAGGCATAAATTGGGTCAAAAAAGAAAGATGTTCATGAGTGATTTGGGAAGACTAGGGAAACCATCCTGCAGGAGAAGGTATTGTTTCTTAGGTTGGGTTTTGTTAGAAGCAAAAGCAGAGATACTAAATGAAGTATATGTAGTTTACAGTAGTTGAAAGGTAATTTCAGAAAATGATGGCAGGGAAAGGGAAAAGGGAAGAAAGTCAATAAATGACATTTCTAAAACAAGTTATCACTGTAGACTACAGAGGCTCAATTCCGCTGGAGAATCCAGGAGACAATGTAGAGTATGCTGGGCACTCCACGCTCTCAGATCTCTAGCCTCTGCACACATTCTGGCCTAAACCCCTACAAGGGAGGGAGCTGGGGATGTAGCCTCCTACACCAGCCTACCACTAACTGTAGGCTGTTTCAAGCTGCGTTAACTCCCCAGCTTTTCCAGCTAGCCCCATCCAGACAATAACTGCAAAGTAGTGAGCATCCAAATTGAGAAGTAGCATGAGTTTAGAATGTTCTGGAATGATGACTGCTGAGGGTTATGGGACCAGGCACCAAGAGCATCAGTAGTCACATTTGAAATGTGGCTGCTACTTGCTGAAAAGGAAACAAAAATCATCTTCTTTTGTTCAGTGTGTGCCATTAAGAGTGTGGAAATTTATTTATTTATTTATTTATTTATTTATTTATTTATTTTCTCTTTAAAATAAAGCGTAAGTGTGGAGTTCTGAGGAAGAAGGAAAGAGCAGATGTAGAGAAGTATCTCCTAGGCTCCACTCTATTGCTGCATTGGGAATGATTCTCAGGGTGCATGTTCTACACAGAGAAAAGAGGCAAGTTTTCTAAAGAAATGTTAACTGAGTTGAGTGTAGGTTTTTTTTTTTTTTTTTTTTTTTTTTGTGTGTGTGTGTATAATGGACAGGATACAAAGAAAGACAGTAAAACATTTGAGGCAAAGGAGAACATGGTAAACTGGACAACAAATGTAGTTTGGTAAGAGTTAAGTGGAAGAAGGGTATGGTGACTCTGAAGCTTGAAGAAGGTGGGACATCAGGCAAAGACAGGTTAATAAAAACTCACCTGGGAACCTGGTGCAGTGAAGTATCCTGCTCAAATAAGATATCACACTGACCTCATCTACATTCAGCATTACCAGTGGGTGTCTAAGGAGTGACTATAGCTCCACCAGTAACTTCGGGTGGTGGAGCAGCCGCTGGGTGAGATACATGACTGCAGCCAGCCATTCAGGGTCCCTGATATCATTTCAAGTGAGAAGCTACCTATATTCTTTAGGATCCATTTGTCCATAGAGAAACCATGGTTTGAATTGAATTAAACATAAAGGAAATTTATCTCCCACAGAAAGCTCCAGCTATCAGGCATCTGGCTGTTTCTCTCCTGTCTTCTTGACTCCCTCCTCCTCTCCATCAGCATGGCTTCCTTCAGGCTCATTGCACAGATGCCAGAAGCAACTGCAGCAAGGTACTAGTTTGCTCTAGTGGAAGGAAGATAATCTATCTTCATAACTATAGGTTATGTGTTCTTCCATTTAGTTTTAATGGACTAAAACTTACACACTGAGTCTACCCCTGGACCAGTGATGGCTACTGTGAGAATTTCCAGAGGCGATTGGCTTAATCTTGAAATTCTATCATCATCAAGGAGTAATGAGTTTGGCTTAGAGTCATCATAGACCACTTCTAGATGGAGTTAATTATAGGAGCAGAGTGAATCCTTGTCAAAATAATTATTTTCTAAGAAAGGGTTGTAAACATTATGCCAAGTCAACCACCAAAAATATGCACTCCACTACTAATTATATCCATTCTTCAAAACTGCCACAGAAAATGTAAGTTTAATAATTTATAAGTTTCAAAGCGTAGCTTTTGTTGAAAATGTTCAGTTGAGGGAACTCTATCTTGCAGTTAAAAGCACAGACTCTGTATCTAAACACTTGGGTCTAAGCCCAGGCTCCAGTATTTACAAGACGTCTTATTTCAGGCAAATGACTTAAATTTTTTGTTATTGTTGTTGTTATTCAAATAGTAGAGATACTCATAATCATTCGTATCTCAGAGGTAGGTGGTAGATGCAGATATGGAGTGATGGTGAAAGAAATCAGAATTGTGCTGTGTTCATGGTAAGAATGCAATAAATGTAAGTTAATGTTAGTACCTGTTTGTTTAGTACACAAACCTTTTCTGCCAGTTATGATAAAATAGAGCTTGAACTTAAGATGTGCAAAGGAATTTCTGGCTTAAAGATATCTTTGGGAATTGCTAAAACTGATAAGAATTTAAAACGATTCCTACTAAATGTCCAGTGTACAAATCAAGGCTTAAAAATGCAGCAAAGGTATTAAAAAGTGCTTTCCTGATATGAAAACATAATCAGAATATTAGAGTTTCCAAGTATAGACATTGTTGAGCCCCTTCGAGGAACAGATGGGTTTAAATATGAATGAATGAAGTGATAACCAAGGTATAATTAGTGGGAAGGCATAATGACACTGTTATTAGACTGGGGATACATAGAATTAGAGAAGGCTAAAAACACCTTTCTTTCATTGCCCAGAAATCATTACAGGAGATTGGGGCTGGGAGAGCCAGGAGAACTACTGGCTTCATAAGGATGATTCCATCGCTTATGCCAAGACACATTCAGCCTTTCTGTAGCTTTGCAAATCTCTCTCTTGGGAGAAAAAAGAAGATAATTTTCAAGGCAGCTAAGCCCACATAACCACTAAAATGAAAATGAAATTAATGGAATAGTTTTTATATTCCCTTTCACGTTCATCTCTAATAAATCACACAAAGCCATAGCATTTTCTACATTATCACATACACAGTCTCCTTCCCCTAATATCCATGTTTTTATCTTTAAATACTAGAGAAATAGAGTTAGTGTTTAGCATTTGGGAAAAGGCAGTATAAGTAAGCAATATCAAAGAATCATGCTTACATTTTCCAACTGGCACTTACTTTTGGGATTGTTGGACAGGGAGAATGTGCAGATAAGGGAGTCGCAGGGAAAGAATCATCTTTCCTTGTATCATTCACCCTTGTGCTAAGTGCAAGTACATTGCTCTGCTGTATGAGGAAAGTCACTTTGCAAGCACATCCCACTCTGTGTCTTATAAATCAAAAACTGAAAGCTGACTACAGATCTATTTTAGTGGACTATTCATTTTACTTGAGGATGAATGTATAAATTAAGATTGCACCTGGCTGCAAGTAACAAAAACAGTGGTTTAAGTAAATATAGATTTAATAATCTTATTAGATCTACGGAGCAAGGCAACTAGTGATTTTAGGAACTCAGGTATTTTTCCTATATTTTCATATTTAAACCATCCTTAACATTATTAGCTTTTGTCCTATTTCTCATCTCCTTATCACAGGGTAGCTGCATTCCTTCCAGGAACAAACTGGAAAGAAGGGAGCAAATTGTTGGGTAGTGACAAATGCCCCCGTTCTCCTTTATGGAAAAAAAAAGAGCTTTCTAGAATTTTCTCTTTAAAGATTCTGTTCACCCTCTGTTACCAAAATTTAATCCTATTTCTAAAAAGAAACTTTCGTGCAGTTACCAAAACCAGCCTCTGTGCCCTGTTATTGAGGAAGATGTAGTAGAAGATGAGCAGCATAGCTATGGCTCCCGTGAGAAATGTAAGTAAGTAAGGCTTTTATTTTGCTTATGACTTCTTTTGTAAAGAGATCTGTCATGTCATATTTAAAGCTTCATTCGCCTGCACCCCCAAATGATAGCGTGGTTTCTAGAATACTGGCATTCCTTATGTGGACAGTCTGATCCTTTTTTGCTAGTTCTCTTTGCATCCATCTTGGGCTGAGTGGGTCCACGTGGTAGGGAAGATGGTACCTGAGAGTGTGAGGGACCAGTCTTGTCACTATAATGCTGGGGTCATCATTCATGTTTCAGAAGGGAGGCAGGCAGAAAACACCCCTAGATTCAGCCAGACCTGGATGCCACAGAATCAGCATATGTCCCTTTTACTTAAGCTATTTCGAATGGAAATTTTGTCATTCATAGCTAAGTCATGAATATCGAATTTGAAATTATAGGTGCGATAATTGATTGGGTAGAGGTCTCATACTAATCCATTTCTCTGATCAGTGGTGGGAGAATTTATTTTCACCCAAAGAACTGAAGAGCCAATTATCAGAAAGGGAGAGAGCAGTCAAAAGGCAAAGAAACAGATGTGTTTACTTTCTCCAGTTTCATGTCCTTTTGTCACTGAAGCATTAGTTAAATTTATAAATTGTTTTTCCTCCCAACACTACTTTAGAACTTACTTCGAAATGCAGGAAGTAGATACCTTTCTGAAAATTAATCTCCAAGTGCCATTTTGTCAAGGTTAGTTCACTAACAGCCAGTTTGACAAAAAGCACTGCTATATTTTAATTTAAACTCAGTGGTATATGATATATGCATTTAACTAAAATACATCATATAAGAAATCAAGATTAAGTAACAATTTCCTTGTCAATACTGAGGTTTTAGTTGTGAATGATAAAACATTTGAATACTGTATTTAATAACACTGAACATATCATATATTAAAATGATTGTCTTTTGTAAAGTTTTGCAAAACTATAATGAGCAAATTTGGTATATTTGGCCAAATGATCATTGGACAACTAGGCATCCTAGAGTGGGTGACTAGAGCCACTGATGTTCTTCCAAACCTCTAATTGACCCTTGGAATTTACATCACAAGGTGGGCTTTGCAGCCGCGTGGCAAGGGGATCAGTGCAGACAGGCAAAGACAGTACAGATGAAAGAGCACACGTTCCACATGGACAGATGGACAGAATGTAGGTTGCAGCTATTCAACACACACCTGCTCTGTATCTCCAAGACTCTGACCTGATAATAGATATTTTTCATAGAACCCAAAGTCATTCTGTTTTTAAAATGTAGACAGGGGAAAGTTTCTCTAGGGTTTAAATCCTGAAATAGTTTCTTATTTTATTTTTAAAAATCTGTGAGGCACTCTATGGACACAGGCAGCCATTCTACAGAAAACTATATCCCTAAGGATGGTAGAATCATCCAGAGTTTCTTCAGTTTGCTTTCCCTGGACTATGATGCATGTGGCTGAAGTTCTTGGTCTATATCCACATTGCTGCCTGGGGTCATTCTCTCTATTTCTGAATGTAACTGCAATCAAAATAAGATAAACACAAAGGTCAGTGGTGCCACTTCCCCAGTGGGCTCCAAAGGCTTGCATGTCCTCAGAAAATAGAAGTAGAATCATTTGCTCCCATTTGTCAAAGTTTGCTATCACATGATATTCCTCAGAGGTCTATATGCCACCATACAGTTGCAGACTGTGGGTCCATTGGAAATCTTTTATCAGCGTCTCTGTTTTTAGGATGTCAGATATACTCAGACATTAGGCAGATTGTTGTTATACTTGGTTCTATATTGAATTCTTCTGAGTGTGATTCGAGAAGACACAGATGTTACCTGTTACCTCCCTGGTGAGTGACACTGGTCACAACATGCAGCTCTGTCATACCTGGTACTGTAGTTCTGCAAACATTTGTGACTGAAGGCTGTGGTTTGTACCTAAGTTAGTGAGAATTTTAAAGATCAACTTTGTTGAGGCATCGCTCACATAAGATCAAATATGCATGTTTAAATTATAGTGTAAGGAATTCTGGCAAGCGCATGTACTCATGTAGTCACAACCATCGTTCAGATATGGAATATTTCCATTCTCCCTCAAAGTTTCCTGTACACCCTCCCTTGCAGTTAGCCCATCTTTCCTCTGCAAAAGGCTATTACATATCTGCTTTCTGTCATGAGAGGTCAGCTTTGCTGCTCCAGAATTTCACATAGATAGAATTCTGTGGTATCTACTCTTGTACTATCCGCGCTGGCCTCTTCTCAACGTTTTTTTGAAGGTTCATTTATGTTGCAGGTATTAACCAGTCATTTTTTCTGCATATTATTTTATGAATATAGCACAGTCTGCTTAATTGTTCACCTGGTAAGGGACATTTGCTTTGGGGCTTTTTAGCTAGTATGTGGCTTTTAAGAATACAACTTTTGTAAATGTGGATCTGTCCTTTAGGGATATGTGTTTTCATTTCATTTGGGTGAACACCTCCTCTAGATTACCAGTTTTTTAAAAAATTCGTCATGAGTTTTGCAAAGAAAATCATTCAAATATTTTAAATGAAGATATTGTTAGCATGATACTTCCTTTTATGACTATCAATGTAGAGCCAAATTTAAAGGAAGTACCATGGATACTGTTGAATATGTGGAAAGTAATCTTGATCGTATCATCAAATACAGTACATCTACCAAATGAAGTATATAGCACAGCGAAATCTGTGGAATGTGTAAAAACAAATTTATTTCTAGCATGAAAGACTCTAACCTTTCTAGCATAAAAGTCTATATAGAAACAATGAATGATGTTAAGAATTCAGAGAGTTCGAAAGAATGATGAAATGCTGAGCTGTATGATATATGTTAATAGTAAATCAAAACATTGAAAAAGTTGAATGTGGACAGTGGCTAAGCCAACATGTAGGTGTGGATTTCAAGCTGGGATTATGATAGTGAAGGAGATATTTTAGCCTTGCTTCCCAAAGCAAGGACCATTTGCTGATCTGTTTAGTCAGAATTAAGTTCAAATACATGACTTGATTTGTGTCTACTGTGTGACATACCAAGCAAATGCCTGCCTACAACTCACTGCATCCTGTTCTATGTAGTCAAATGGATATGTGGGTGGGGGTTACAGAGGAAAGGCTAACTCTCCAGGACTAACTAAACCTCTTTAAATTTGTTTTGATGAGTTGATGTGGCAGAATGGTAAGCTGGGCACTCCAACCTGGCTCTTACCAGACAGGTGTTTAGTGAGACATGCAGACTTAGGTAGTGACTACTTTGTGTTTCGTATTGGCCCTCTCTTGTTATTATCTACTTCTGGCTCCTTAAGGGATTGTTTGCGGGATTGAGTCCAAGCTTCCTGCCATAGTATTAACATGCCACCAAAATATTACCCTTTAAATCTTGAAATTAGCTAAGATAATATTTTAATGAGAAGTTAGAAAATAGTTGCTTTAAATTATAAAAGGTTTAGACTCTGCATTTACTATTACCATTGGAAATCGTTTCCAAAATTACAAATAAGGAAAAATCATCAAAACTTAACAAATATTATGAAATAGCTTAAGTTCTGGATACTGATAGTAAATTTTAGACTCTCTGCCTTGAATTTCTACAACTGATTTTATCATGTCATAAAGAGAAGGTAGGAGGTAGGTGTCAGTGTGAGGAGAGGGAAAAGTTTGTTAACCCCATCACATGTTTCCAGCCCCTTTGAACCTCTTTCTGAGTACCTTCCCCTATGTAAAAGCAGTTCAGACAGAACAGTAGGGATATAATTGTTTCAAGGGATCCATTTGAATTTGTGAGAAGTGATGATGATGCCTTCAGTATTGATTCATTATTAATAGCTGCCCAGAGGTTAAAACTAGGTTAAATATGGCTTAGTATGAAAAAGCAGTGGGATTGATTAGTAATGTCTGTCACTTGTGAGGGAGTAAGGCTGATTTTGTCACCTATGCCTGACTGATTTTGTCACCTATGCCTGAATCCTTCAGCCTGGCCGACAGCCTTTCCCTAGAGAGTTCCAGCAATCAGCCCCCTTTGGGAAACTTCCTCTCAAGAGCCCTTAGAAGTGGTAGTGACCTTGCGTTTTCCACAAGTGTCAGGCTTACACACTGATGGAATTTGGGGACCCTTTGAGGAAAGCACATCACTATGCTATTCAGGTGTGACATTCCTTCCCTGACTTGTAGCTCACTTTCACTGCTGGAGATACTTTTATTTCTCTCTCATGTGCCACAAGATCAACAACAATATTCTGGTTCAAACAGAACCTTTTTATTCAAAGGCCTTGCACTGTGATGGATAAAAACGTGGAAAATGCCTATGGGAAATTAGCAGCACAACTTGCTCATGCACTTTCAGCCTGTTAAAATCACTCTGAACCTTACAAACTGAGGAGTATTTTGCTCCCTGGGGTCTACTTCAGTGTTGCTTCAGATTTTAGAAATAAACCAAGGACAGTAAACACAGGGCCTGAGAAGTCTCCAGAAAAGTTTCAACTATGAAGCAAAATTCCAGTTACTTTTTTATTATTTTGTGTCCTTACAATGCCCATGTATCAGATCACACTGCTCTTTCTGAAAAATATTTGAGAACTCCCACTAATTGGAATTGTTTACATTCAATGCCATCATGAGAGAACAGCTTCATTATGTTACAGAGGGATGATTAATCTATGACAGGGATTAAAGTTTGTATCACAGCACCTAGGCCTTTCGTTTCACTGATTACAAAGGCATGCAAATTATACAAATAGAAAAAGTGTTTTTCCTTTATGCTAATTTTAGCTCAGCCCACCTGTGCATTTTAAAACTCATTTTCAATTAACTGGTGAAAGGTGAGCTATAATAGGTGGATTTCTGCCTTGTCAGCCCACCTCCCTGACATAAAAGATATTGCATCGTGACCTGATTTTAGCCCTATTTCTTATACCTCTTTAGTCCCGAAAAGACAAGAGTCAAGCAATTAATTTAAACGAGCTATAGGGATCTAGGAGACATTGTAGGATAATTTGGATAAAGCAGGTTTGTCTTTCCTGACAAATTGGACACATTAGAGCAATTCTCTTGGCTACTCCACTATTGCAATATTTTCATTTCCTAGACTTGCACCTGTTTGCAAAGGGTCCTTTTATTACTTGCCAGTTCAATTATTTAAACATAGGATGACCGAAAGTTGCAGTTTTCCATTAATTTTTATAAGATCACAGGAAATACAAAAACTACAATTTTATCAAATTTATTCAGTAATTTTTCTGTGTATGGTATATCTTAGAACATTCAGTACCAAATACAACATTTTAGTCTGGACAGTAGTATCTAGTCTCTTTCAAAATTCTTTTTCAATTATTATCTCTTTGAATAACATTACTGTCATGTTGGCCTTTCCTTTTTTTCTGTGGGTAGTATAATTTCAATAAAATGTCTACCCACTAAACGTAATCATGAGAATGTCAATGATGGCTGTAGGGGTTTGCATTTTGCTATCTCATTTTTTTCAATTATTTGGTCTATTAGACATAATCTAAGTTGTAAATGACTTCTTGAACCCACTTGATTTGACTAATAACAGACAAGTTCCATACTGTTTGGTACAGAAGGTATAAAAATATTTTACAATAATGTATTTCTTGTTTTTTGATTATAGGATAGCTTGTTAGATTTTGGTCAACTCTGTCAACACAACCAATAGAATTATTATAATCACTGAGCACTACTGGAATTTTTTAGTTTCAGTTTTCCTTTCAAATTCTATCATTTATGTAGCATGAACAGTTGACAATAAGGAGACATCTTTTTGTCTGTCCCTTTCATAACATGGACTTTTACTCTCTGAGATGCTAACATTTCTCCTTTTTTCAGATTTTTCTTATGCTGCTCTCTTGGCACGTCCTTCCTCTTCAGTCTTAGTGTCCCAGATGTGTTCATTTTGTATTGTAAAGCAATATCACTGAGTTCTGGAGAACTATAAAAATTATATCAAATGTACTTACAATAAGAGTTTTTATAGATTGTAGCATAAAATTATAGATTATTTTTCACAAATAAACATGAATTAGTAAAAAAAAAAAAACCAGAACTTAATATTACATTTCACTAGACACAAGTATCAAAGGTGACTGCAACATTCTAAATAAAAAGTATGGAAAAATAGTTGATATAAAACAAATAAGCAGATGTATGAGTGCATCCCATGCAAACAAAAAACCACGGAAATGACACCTGTCTGAGCTATAGTCAGAACATGAATGCACTGCCTGGGTGACACTGGGGACAAACTGCTAAGTGATTAATACCTAATATTGTTAGTTTTACATAATATCTATACCTTTCTTTGCCTCTACCACAGATTGAGTCTAGATATAATAAGGATAAATCTTTTTAGATTTATTTCCATTTGGAGCAAGAATAGAAAATACGTATCACCTCAAATGCCAACTTAAAATACAGGTACAGTGATATCTCAGTTCGTGAACTTAATTTTTTCCACGATTTTGGTTGCAAACCAAATTGGAAGAGAACCGAATCAGATTAAATTTCCTCGTAAGGTTAACACGGAACCTGACCATTGAATTTGACTTTGTTCTCATCCAATTTGGTTTGTGACCAGAATCATGGAAAGACTTAGATTCAAGTTTGTTAATGGAGGTACCACTCTAGTGGTTTCCTGAAGCCTTATGTGATAAATCAAGATTCAATAAAAAAGACTAGGAGGATCCATTGGCATTGTCTGTATTGGGCAAGTAGCAAGCATAGGTGATCTGTGATAGGGACTATGAACATTGCATAAGAATTTGCCTTCCTGCTTTAGGCCATTGACCTCTGGCTGCAGAAACTAATTCTGTTTGTAGTTTCGGTGCCAGGAGCACAGCAGCAGCCTGAGTCCGCAGCTTAAGGACATTGGGTCTGAAGTCAGGCTGTCTCAGTTTAATGACCATGGCTGTCACATCCGAGCTGAGTGAACTTGGCAAGATTTTAACGGCCTGTGTCCCACTTTGGTCCTCTATTTAAAGGATGTACAATGAGCTTTTATACAAAAGGTTTGATCAGGGTTAAGTGAAATAATGCATAGACAGAACTGAGAACAGTGCCTGGGACATGGTGCTCCAGTAACATGTGCTTAAATTAAAACAGGAATGAAAACCACTGCTACACTTCTAGCTTGGTATTTATTTTTTATTTTCAGCCAGGAAAACAAGAGTCGAATGAAAAACAGTCCTGCTGGTGTAGACATTTATTATTCAAAAATCCTCAATCGTTAAGGTTTGAGTCAGAACTTACTCTTCCAGGTTGTTAGTAGACATGAAGGCATTTCAGAGTTTGCAGTGAGAGCAATAAATGGCCAAAGGAGAGGCCAACGGAGCTGCAAAACAAAATTGGCTTCTCTGGGAAAATGTTTTTCATGTTCATTCTTGTCTTTTATTCTCCCATGCATAATCCCAGATGTGAAACCAAGGTGACACAAGTGTTGGTTTTTCATTCTTTGAAAACAGTGAGCGAGCAAGCTAGTGAGGGTTTAAAGCACAGTTTCAGGCACCATCTCTTCCCCTCGCCCCCACAGTTGATTTCTTTAAGCCAACAGAATGCTGCCTTGTGCCCCACACTGAGCTTGCATATTATATACATCATCTGTTTTTCCTCTTCTCTCTCTCTGTCTCTCTGACCCTCCCCCCTCCCCATTGCTGGGGACTGAACACAGGGCCTTGCATGTACTAGTAAGGCAAGTACTCTACTATCGAGCTACACTTCTGACACTAAATATATCATCTTAACTTTCTTTGCAAAGTGGGGGCCATTATCCCCCTTTTACAAAAAAAAAAAAAAAGAGAGAGAGAAAAAGTACTGAGAACTGAAGCGAAGAGCTATTTCCCATATTTGAGTAACTATTACCTAGTTTCAAATGGATTCCTGCCACAGACATCCCATCCCAGCTGGTGGTCAGAGCCTTTGGATGCCTGGATTCATGGGGGAAGATGTAGGACACCTGGACACACTGGTCTCTGAGAGACAACTTTTCTCTGTGTTGAAAGGAAAATTCCCCAGAGCAGTTAAATTTGATAGTGTTTATTTGAGCAAAACAAAACAAAACAAAATCAGTTCCTGAATTGGGAAGCTCCCAGAACCAGAACAGGCTCTGATAATTCGAACCAACAATGTGATCTAATAGCATATCTTGAAAAACAGAAGGCAAAAAACAAAACAACACAAAAAACCAACTTAATTGGTTAGCATTTAACTAGTTAATTATTTACAGCTTACTTAGATAATTGGCTACAGGGTATCCTGCAGCAAACCACAGCTCGGTTACTGTAATTAGACTCTATGTTGGTTGGGTCTCTTGGGTTTGGTGCAGGTGGCTAGTCCAAACCCATGCTCCCCCATGAACTTTATTTAAGATGCACCTGCTGAAGTTGCTGGTACATTCATTTTTTTTATCTAGGGAAAAGGATTAAGTAGATTAAATGACATTTAAAATCAAACTTTGGACATTTGAGGGGGTCAGTTTCAGAATCCTGATTCTGTGGTTCATCGTTGAATTTACGTTGATCCTTCTGTGAGAGTTGATTTGGGATGTTAACCTGACTGAATTAAAGAAAAGTCGGTTGCTAGTGAAGCATTGCTCGTTCTCAGTGCTTCAGAGGTCCTGAGCTTGTCCTCCATCTGAAAGAGAAACCCAGGTCTGTGCAGGTGATTTTTGCACTTGCTTAGAATCATCGGGCAGCTCCAGGTGTGTGGAAGGCGTTGCAGGAAATTACTGTGTGAATGCATGAATGCGGTAAAGCAGATTTGGCTTCCCTGTGGGCAGGCACCATTCCATCAGCTAGGGCTCAGCAAAGACGCAGCAACAGGGAGCACACGGTGTGCTTTCCTCTTCTCTTTGAACCTAGATGTTCTCCCACCCTTGAGGGTCAGAATCCAAGTTCCTTCAGGCTTCACCCTCAGGAGTGCTCCACTATTGGCCTGCCCAACTCCCCAGGCTGAAGCTTCAGGCAGAATTACACCATCCATTACCTAGACTTGCAGGCCTTGGGACTTGGGGCCTACAAGGCAAGCTTTTCTGGTTTTCCAGCTTGCAGACATTAAGGGTGCTTTTCAATCTCTATACTCAGGCAAAGCAATACTAGTGAGGGTTTTTTTTTTCTTGTTTTTTTGCATCCCTCTGTATATATCCTATTGGTTCTTTCTTTTCCTGAAACTCCACACTGATTCAGAAGGGTTGGGGCCAGGGATTTTCTGCACTTGTAAAAAGTTTCTAGGTGCTGCCATTCGACAGAATGAGTGTGTGTAAATAATTTCCATTAGGCTGCTTCACAGAGCTTTCTGCAGATGACTTTAGGATATGCAGATATGAAAAGAAAGAGAGAGAGAGAGAGGGAGAGAGAGAGAGACTGCATTGCTGAATCTGCAGAGACTAGGGTAAGCTGCTTCTGTAAAATGCATCCAGGTGATTCTACTAAGTACATACCAGAAGTGTGACTTTAACAAAACAATGTTTTAATAACTTGCTCCATTACGAATCACCTGTTGGTTGAAATCCACAGATTCTAAAGTTCCTCTCAGAGTTTCAGGGTTTAAATACATGAATTATCTCATTTTGGTATATGATAGATCCCAGTTGTGACTTACTTAGGGATTTGTGTGGTGAACTTGGTTTGCTCAGCACTGTGGGACTGGCTTGGAAAGCTTGCTCACCCAGCAGAGGGTATCCATGCCTGTCCTGTGTAACTGGCCTTGGCGGGAGGAAGAAGCAAGCCTTGCTTTCACATTGATGCAAGGCAAGCTCTACAGGAAACAGCCATATTGACTCATAACTGATTGGAGAGCTTCTCTAAAGGTTCACGAACTAACAGAGTTTGTAATATTTGACACACTAGTAACCACTGAATTTTGTTGTGTAAAGCCAAGCAAACCTGCATGGTCCACAAAAAGGAAAATCCTATTCTGAAAGTATCACTTTCATAATAATCCTATACCCTTCTGTATCCACTTTTTTAGTGACTTAAAATTCTTTTTCCCCATTTCCACACAGACACATTTTCTAATGCTGGCAAAAACTGTTATTTCACAGAAGAGTGAGACATATGTAAGGGTTACTTAAAAGTCTAAACTAATCCTAATAGATAGAAGTTAGTAGAAGACAGATTTTTGTGGAAAGATTAAAGGAGAATGGTTTGAAATACCAACATGAGAATTAATTAGACCAGAGATAGCAAAAATATTTCATCTTTTATGGGAAACCCAGTCCATTCTTCACTGCCAGGAGCATTGCATGGCAAAGGATTCTGAACAGACATCTGGAGTTAGAGGAAGAGAGTGTGCTGTGATTATTTAATGATATTTGTCTTGGACTACTGAGAGATGAGCTATGACCTGTTTGCTAGGTCAGACTCTCTCTAACTCATTCCAAACCATGTCCAGTAATGCATTAACAATAACGCATAGTAACTCTGTGTGATGGTGATTACTAGATTGAAAAATGAAAGGATGTGCTGAGAATGCCTTAGTTCTTTGTTACTAAATTTTCTCTAATATCATTTCCATAGCCCAAAAGTACGAGGCAGAATTTGAAAAACTTTTTCTGTAAAGATACAGGTAGTAAATACTTTTATTCTTTGGAGGACAGAAAGTCACTGTTAGAACTACTTTACTCACTTTGTAGACAGGAAGAAGCATAGACAATATGTAAATGATGGGCATTGATTGTGTCCCCATAAAATTTTATTTGTAAAAAAATAAAGGCAGGCCAGATATAGACCATGTATCACTGAGAATGGCCATTAATCTATGGACAGTCTCTGGTACTAGAAAAAGTAAAGCAGAGTTGATCAAAGAGAAATTTAATAGTATGGGAAAGTTCTGCAGAGAGCCTTCTCAGTCTCTAACATCTTATCTGTACGGTACATGGCTGCATATTCTGCCACCAGTTTACATTACATCATGACTATTGCTTTGTAGTCTGATAGACAGGGTATAGGAAGTAGTAGTCAAGAATATTTTGACCTTTGTCTTGGCCGATGGTGATTTTTTCCAGTAAACATCAGTTGTATCTGATGAGCACTGAATGAAAATAGCAAATGGTTTAACAGACCAATATCCCTTCTACTATTAAAATATTTAACTTGTCAGTCAACATTTCTGAGAGAATTTTATTATGGAGTTTTCTCTCCATGGCACCTTATTTGAGTCATAATATTTGCAAATACCTAAAAAGAAATGGAATGCATATTATTTGCGTATTCTTTCTTCATACTGGTAGCTTTGTTCCCAAAGGCAATTTAGTACTATGGAATTTTAATATATCTTTTGGGCAATTGGAGATTGTGGTGGCTATTATTATTGCTAGTAAACTTTTAAAACTGGCTTTAAATCAATAATTTTAATCAACTTTTTAAACAGATCTTAGCGAAGCGTTTACTATACTATCAGTAGTAAGAATTGTTTCAGAACTGTTTTCTAAGTGTACTCTGGGTGAATATGTCCTAGATTTTGTGTGACTATGCATTACTATTCCTAGGGATTTGGTGAGGAAGGACTAATCATTCCTGATTTATTAATACTCTAAATAAAATTTGTCTGCATACTTAGAGCCCTAATGACATAAGAGTTATGGAGTTTAGAAACTGAACACACAAAGGAGGATTCTATTAGACACCCTTCTAGAGAGAGAAGGGATGAATAGTTCATATGTTTGGCTGGTTTTACCCCCTTATTCACCACAGAACTAAAGCATTCCTCAGAACAACAACAACGTCACTGAGGTCTGCGTATGTCATTTTGCAAGGCTCTCAGTGGCTAACAGTAGGTTCACCTTGTCAGTTAATATTCCACGTCTTCACTCTTTCCACCACTCCAGTCCCATCTCTCCACACACTCCCCACAGATTCATCTTGCTGTAGTCAACTTCTATGCTTATTCATTTACATTAGCTCACCCCAAGGATAATTTAGATCTTTCTACAAATCAAACCTACTACTATCCGTGTCCCTCCATTGTTTCTTGCTCTCTACCTTATCCATGAGATTCTAGGAGCCAGATTTCTTTCCAAAATTTCCTTTTGCCCTGACTTATGCAACATTTGAATTTGGCATCAATTTTAAAGCTGCTAAGAAAATAATTTCTAATACGAGAAAAGAACACCGATTCATTAGCTGCTTATTCCTAGACTTTCCCAAGCAAGGGAAGAGATCATCTTAGTTGTCATTGTATGGATTGTGAAATTGATTTCACTAATTTTAAGAACATGGTTTAGAATGATTATTCTATGCTGTTTATATGGACTTGTTTTAGTATGTGATCAAACTTAGCAAATTTTTTGTTGCTGGGCTTCAGAAGAATATGAGTCCTGTAACAGATAAGCAGCTTGTATGTATTGTTCAGGTTTCCATATCTTTACTAATTCTATTTTTGTGAGCTTTATCTTGCAATTACCAAAAGAACTGTGCCAGAGCCTGTGATGATGTTTTAGTCTTAGTCAAGTTTGCAATTATTGATTATTTTTTGGCAACACAAACTGTTTTCATTACGTGATGATCTTCCTTATCCCTAAGACTCTGACCTACATGCTAGTTTGGCTGATGGAAATCTAAACTCTATAACTTATTTTAACTGGTAATTTTTCAATACAGATCCTTATATTCTTTTTCACATCCACCTTTTTATTCCTTTATAGCATTGCACAGAAGTTTTATTCAAACATCTCTTTTAAAAGGAAATTCCATTGATCCGTTGTGATTATTATTTTAAAATTTTATTTCTAGTCTCTTAGTGTTCTTTTTTAGTTTCTGAGTGCTTTTTAGTGATTCTCCTGTTTTAAATTGTTTTAAATTCCATTTCTTTCTCCATTAGTTTGAAGATTAAATTATTTTTAAAGTTGGCATTTTTCATGCATTTTTAATTTTGAAGTGTAGAGTTAATCGAAATCTTAATCTCCCCCCTTACCAAATAGGGACATAACATTTAAATTCTGATCATCTCCTAGTGCCTTACAACTATCACTGCTCAGTATCTGTCAGTGTTTACCTTTTCTTTTTTAGCCCTTTATCATCATTATTGTAGACAGCCAGCACTTGTTTAGATTTATTCACATTTATTGTTCACTTTGCTTGGCACTCATTCCTTGCATCTTAGACCTTTCTGGTATCATATTTTCTTTCAGAATCACATAATTTACATACTTTGATTTATCTGAAAATATCATTTTACCTTTGTTCATGAGATTTTTGTGAGCGATATATTTCTATTCCAACTGACAACTATTTTCTTTCAGGTGTTTGAATATTCCTGTTCTGACTTCCATTCTTGCCAACACAAAGTCTTTATTCAGTGTAATTAGTACTCTATTCCTTTCTATGTGATCTGTGTTTTGTTTTCCTCTCTAGATGCTTTTAATATTTTTTTGTTTGTTTTCTTGTCTTGTGAAACAATGTCACCCTATGTAATATAGGCTTGTATTGAGCTTGCTGTATGACCCAGGATGGCCTTGAACACAAGATCCTCCTACCTCAGCCTCCAGAGTGCCAAGATCATAGATCTGTGTCACACACTTGGATTTTGATGTTTTTAAACATGCTGTGGTTTCACTATAAATGTCTAGCTGTGACTTTGTCATTGATTTTCTCAGAACTCCTTGTGCTTCCCAAATCTGCAAATCCATCTTTTCTTAATTGTGAAATTTTCTCAGCCACTGTCTTGGTAAATGATCCTTGTGAAGTTAAGATAAAAGATGTATTCCGCTTGGTTGTTGGTGTCCAACTCTTCTGTATGACTGCTGAAGGTTCTGTCATTGTCTACCAAATCACTGAGGGAGTATGACTATCCAAGTTTAATTTCAGATATATCTTTTTTCTTCTGTCTTTTTATGTATTTTAAAATTCTGTTATTAGGTGTACTCACCTTTAAGATTTTTATGTCTTTTTGGGTCATTTTCTATATCATGATCCTTTTTATCATTATAAAATTTATCTTTATCTGGACATATATCGTAATCAAAACATTTTTATAACTGTTTCATAGATAATCTAACTTCCCCATCATTAATACTTGCATATTATATCATTTTATACCCATTAATCTATTTTTAATTTTAAAAAGTAGGAAAGTAAGAAATTAAAGTAAAGCAATTTCACAACAAGCCAATAGGAGAATAAAAATAATCAGCACATTGCATATTGTTATATTCACAGCAGTTGTTTATATTTAAAATGCATGGTTTTTAACAAGATGGAGTTGGGACATGATATTGGTTGAAACAGCATATCTGCCTTTTGCAATTGCTCCAAAAACTGTAATCAGTTTTCCAGGCATGTATATGTTTTTATTTTACTGATTAGAAATTTTACTAGGACTGAGAAATTGAGTAAGTCTAGATCATCGCTGGCAATGGCAGATAAGAGCATAGAATTGAGGAACATAATGGTCAATTTGCTGGTTATCTCTTTATTGACTAGACCTTGTCTTGCCATTTGCACTTGCTATGAGGGGTTCCTCAGATATCCCACTGTTGGTTTTGATTTCTTAAGAAGTGTTTTAAGTGTTTCAAGTAAAGGTCAATAGGATGAGAGCCATTGTGCTTGATTAGTTGAAAGCCTTTGGGTTTCGTGCTTGAGGGACTAGCTCCTGATATACGGTCCTCTGTACTATGTAACTCTTCTAAAAGCTTCAAAGATTTCAGACAACTCCAAAACCTCTGTGGTGTGAAACCAGGAAGTTCAAAAGCCAAGAGTTCCTTGAAAAAGAGAAGAAACATCTACCCATGTGCACACTTACCCATTGACTTCTTTTGATGTCTTTCCTTTGGGAATAGAAATCTTGTTGAACACCAGCTTCTCTGCGCTGAGGGCTGCAGTAATTTCCCTTCGACTCTGCTTTCCTTCTTGTATCCGTTTAAAATGTCAAACACTGAAAACTATCTTTTCTGAAAATGAAGAGTTTGCTATTTGGTGTTTTTAAAAAGGCACAATGATAGTGGAAATAGAAAAAAAAATTTCTTCCTTTTTGAAGTTGAAATTGCAAACCTATTTAGTGATCAAAGCAGCTCATTTTTCTATTTCATTTACATTTGCCTTTACCATAACTGGGCTACAAATAATATTATTAGTTATGCATGCAGGTGAGTTTCCACTGATAATGTCATAAAGATTTAGAAAGAACTTAGCTGTAAGTTAAAAGACAGTCAATTCTACTTTTTTCTTTTACTGTTAGCCAACCATTTGAACTTGGGCAAGTTCCTTCCCTTGGTCTCAGATGCTTGCAAGTTCTAATCTCTTAGAGTTCTTCTACTCCATTTCAATACTATTTTACTGCCTTTTTAATGATTTTTTTATTTTAAAAACAAAAAGAAAAAAACAATGGTACAGAATTTGAAAACAAAATAATAGAAGATTAACATTGGCTAATATATTGTGGTATTGTTATCTTCAAAGTACTGTTCAGATTACAAGATATAGGCATGAAAAATGATAGAACAATGGAACAATGAACGTACAGACTGTTCTTTGTGATGGACTAACGGAGATTAGTAGTATAGTTATCTATCTTGTGTGTGTGTGTATATATATATACATATATATATATAAAATCTTTTTCCTTTTCTTTTCTTCTTTCCCCTGTCCCCATTGTTTTTTCCTTTTGAGTAGTTTTTTTCTTTTTCACTTTTCACAATATGTATTGTACATTTTTTATTTTACACCCCTTATCTTTGACAAAGGGACCAAATATATTTACTGGAAGAAAGATAGCCTCTTTAATAAATAGTGCTGGGAAAATTGACTTTCCACATGCCAAAGACTAAAACTAGACCCATCTCTATCACCATGCAGTAAACTAAAGTCAACATGGATTAAAGATCTAAATATTAAAGCAGAAACACTAAATATACTAGATGACAAAGTAGGTAGAATTCTTGAAGACTTAAGATTAGGCAAAGAGTTTATGAACAAAGCACAAACTGCATGGGAAGTACTTCAAAGAATCAACAACTGGGATTTCATTAAAAAGTTTTTGCACATCCAAAGAAATCACCAACAGAGTGCAAAGAAAACCCACAGAATCAGAAAAAATTTTAGCCAACTGTCCCTCTGTTGAAGGATTTATATCTAGAACAAATGAAGAATTGAAAAAAATATCAAGTCCCCCACATTCAAAGCCCCAATCCAAAAATGGGCATCTGAGATGAACATGCATTTCTCAGATGAAGAAGTACAAATGGCAAATAAATATATGGAGAAATGTTCACCATCACTGGCCATTTGAGAAATGCAAATGTAAAGAACACTGAGATTCCATCTCACTCCAGAAAGAATGGCTGTCATCAAGAAATCAAACAATAACAAATGTTGGAGGGGTTGTGGGGAAAAAGGAGCTCTTCTCCACTGTTAGTGGGAGTGTAGACTGGTACAATCACTGTGGAAATCAATGTGGAGATTCTTCAAAAAAAATTAGGATTGGGGGTCCCATTCCATCCAGTTATTCCCCTTCTGGGTATTTTCCCAGAAGGATTGAAAACATTCCATAGCGATATATATGCACCCACGTTTATAGCAGCACAATTTATAATAGCTAAATCTTGGAAACAGCCCAAATGCCCACCAACCAAGGAATGGATAAAAAAGATGTGCTATTTTTATAATGGAGTACTACTCAGCTACAAATAAAGATAAGTTTGAGGCCTTTTTAGGTACATGGATGCACGTAGAAACCATACTTACAAGTGAAATAAATCACTTGCATGTGTAAGTATCATATTGACTCCTTGGTATTTCACTGCTGTTTAAAGACCAATTTTTCTTTTCCTGTGTAATAATATCTGTATAATACAATCAACATTATAAATTTAAGCTAAAATTATAAATTTTCCAGGGTCTCCTCTGCTATGATTTTATTTTCTTTTGGTTTAGCAAATTTTCACCCTTAAGTGCAATCACTGCTTTCAGGATTTTGTTCTCTTGCTCAACTAGAAATTTTTTGGGGGATGCCATACACAGAGATGTGTGCACACGTTTCAGAATACATATTTAGTTCAAGTTTTCTTTGATGTGTCCTTGGTTTTCCCTAACTGTGTCGGCAATGTTAGCCAACAGGTGGCCACTATGGAGTAAAGTGAGGGGTGGTGGCCCATGCCACAGATAAAATTTACTGATAGGAGAATTGTCCACGTGAAAATGATAAGGGGAAAAAGTCATGAATTATAAAGTCATGTCTTATTTTGAAAGACAAACATGGTTGCGAGTGAGGATGGGAATTGAAGTCCACCTTGGTTTTAACCATGATTGCCACGAATTAACTCTGGGTCCAAGGAATAGAGACTTAGCTAACTTTACAGTTGCGGTTAGCATATTCTAATATTGTGTGGTTGTTGTGAGGGTAAGTGACCTGAAATATGGTAAAATACACACACTGTCACTTACATGCCAGTGTTCAAAATACGTTACTTCATTTTATCTCCATAAAAATCATCCATGTTTCTGATTATCACTTATGATTACCAAAAAACTTTCCTATTATGTGTGACTTGCTGCTTCAGAGTTCAGGAACCATACCCTAAAATGATAACACTGGATTCATAAGTATAGCAGAGAAGTCAACTTGAAATATATCAAATGAAGGGAATTTGCAAGATGCTTCACATTCTGTTCAATTACAGGAACTATAACTCAGCCTCACAGGAACTGAAAAGAAATGGCTAACCTTTTACTCCTTCATTTTCTGTGCAGCTGTTCTTCTATCTGTGCTTTTTTCTGGGACTGCTCTGTCTCTCCTGTTAAGGGTTCATTTGACTACTGTAACTTGAAGGGAATAGTTGCTTTCCTAGCAATAAGGCCCTGGACACACTCCAGGCTTTGTCCTTTTCCTCCAGCTGCTTCTCTGACTCCCGGCTCTCTTTCTCTCCATCGCTACATAAACCATACTCTTTAAAAGTATGGAGGCAGGTTTATTTGGCAGTGTCTCTATCTCAAATATTCACTCCACAGATCTTCTGAAAATTGTCTTTTTAGCACATATGTGATCATTCCCCCAAAAAACTCTTGCACATTGAATGGAGAAATCATAAAATGATTTTTAAAATAAGTTATCTAAAGGAGCGGTGTGAAGATGTAAGCTCATAAATCACATTATTCTGGATTTAAGTATTTTTGAGACATGTAAATTGAAAAATGCAACTATGACAGTAACAAAAATCTTAAAATTAAAAAGCAAGCAGAAGCCACTAGTAGTGAGCTATTGGAAAATGGAAATAAAAAAACAGTTTCCATTTCCAGACATGATGGAATAGCTGATGAGATTCCCTCCTGCTTTAATAAGAAAACAGAACATATAAAACACTGATTTTCAATCATTTGTTAGTGCAGGGTGAGATCCCTGAGAGGTGGGAAAGTGTTGAGATGACTGAACTTCCTGCTGGGAGTCTCCAAGCAGTGGTACAAAAGGCAGAATTGAAGGAGGGCAGGGAGGCAGGAATTCGTGAGGGCAGCATGAACGAGACCGAGCACTCAGGTGGATTTGTTGACATGTCTCCTACCACCTTAGGCTGGGAACTGCACCTGCGTGTCTGAGGGGAAATGACCCAAGGTGGGGGAGGAAATAGGAGGGTAGCTATTACTTAGAACAACTTTTGATTGGGTGTTTTCTGTTCTCATATAGACTGGAAAGGGAGTGTGGTTTGAGTCCTCAAAAGGTTATGACTTCAATAGTTAGGGTGTATTAGCCCTAAACAAAAAGCTGTTCTGGACCTAAAAAATCCTGAACACAATCCTTCTCAGGTTAAACTGGTTCAATTTCTTGAAGGTAGCCATTCTTTCTGGGATAAGATGAAATCTCGGTGTTGCTTTAATTTGCACTTCTCTAGTGGTCAGTGACATTGAGCATGCCTTCAAATATTTATTGGTCATTTGTGCTTCTTTTGGGAAGTGTCTATTTATTTCAAATGGCCATTTTTGATTGGGTATTTTTTTGAGGTGTCTAATATTTCTGAGTTCTTTATTCTGGATATCAGTCCCCTGTCAGAGGCTTTAGAGAGTAAAGAACACTTCTATATTGTTGGTAGGAATGTAAACTAGTACAACTACTGTGGAAATCAATAAAGAGATTTCTCAAAAAGCCTAAAAATAGAAACTTCTTTTTACCCAGCTATTCTGCTTCTAGGTGTCTTCCCTATAGAGTTAAAGACATAATATTATAAAGATACATGCATAAATATGTTTACAGAAGTACAACTCATACTTGTTAAGTCTTTCAAGTAGCCTATATGTCCATCAACAGATAAGTGAATAGTGGAAATGTGATATTTATATGCAATGGAGTACTACTCTGCCACAAAGAAGGATAAACTTGAGTTGTCTGTGGTAAAATGAATGTACATGGAGATCATAATATTAGGTGAAATCAATCAGATACACAAACTTAAATAGTACCTGGTTTCTCTTATATGAGAATCTCAAAGTATAAATAAAGAACAAAATAAAAGATTTTTAAAAATGGGGAAACAGGTCATTCTCCTATGGGAAGGGGATCAAGAAATGGAGGGAAGGAGGAGGGAGGTGAGGGAAAGGGGATGAAAAAAGAAATTATCAAGTGTCATGTACATGTACCACACAAGGAGTGTAAGCATTGTGTACTGCCAAAGGGTACATAATAAAGAAGGTCTTTTTCCTCCACAGCCTTGCCAGCATTTGTTATTGGTTGATTTCTTGGTAGCCAGTCTTTCTGGAGTTAGCGGGAAACTCAGTATTGTTTCAATTTACAATTTTTCATGGCCAGCAATGTTGAACATTTTTTTCCATTTATTTATTGGTTATCTGTATTAATTCTGACAAGTGTCTATTCATTTTGGATGACCATTTTTTGACTGGTCCTTCTTTGGGGGATGTCTAATGCTTTTGAGTTCTTTATATATTCTAGATATTAATCCTCTGCCTGAGGAAGAGCTGGCAAACATTTTCTCATTTTGTAGCTGGTCCCTTCACTCTGTTGGTTGTTTTCTTTGGTAATAGAGAAGCTTTATAAGTTTAATATGGTTCCATTTGTTGATTCTCACTATTTCTTGTGTCATTGGGGTTCGGTTCAGAAAGTCCTTGCTTGTGTCTATGTCATCAAGAGTTTCACCTATTTTACCTTTCAGCAGGTTATATGTTTCTGTTTTAACATTTAGATCTTTGATTCATTTTGCTTTTAGATTAGTATATGGTAAGAGATATAGGTCTAGACTTAATGTTCAATTTTCCTAGAACCATTAATTAAAGAGACTGTCTTTTCTCTAGTGTGTGTTTTTGGGCCCTTTGTCAGAGATCAAACAGCTGTATGTGACTGGAGTTGTTTCTACTTCTTATTTCCTCTTCCATTGATCCACTTGCCTCTTTTTACACCAGCACCACGCTGTTTTAAGCACTCTAACTGCATAGTGCGATTTCAGATTTGGGATTGTAATGCCACCTTTTGTTACTCAGCATTGCTTTTACAATTCTGAGTCTTTTCTGGATCCATATGAATTTTTGGATTGTTTTATCTAAATCTGTGAGGAATGCTGATGGTATTCTGACTGGGATTGCATTACATCTTCATATTGGTCTTGGGATATGTCATTTTGACTATATTGGTTCTGCTCACCCAGGAACATGGATTATCTTTCCATTTTCTGATGTTCTTCTTCTTTTCCAGAGTGATGTAGTTTTCATTATGAGGACTTTTACTTCCTTGGTTAGGTTAATTACTAAGTATTTAATTTTTATTGATGCTACTGTGAATGGTATTGCTTTCCTAATTTCTTTCTCCATAAATTTATTATTAGTATCTAGGAATACTGTTGATTTTTGTGTGTTAATTGTGTAACCTGCTACTTCGCTTAATTTTATTATTAATTTTAGATATATTTTAGTGGAATTTTTGGATCTTACAATTAGAGAATCGTGTCATTTTCAAATAATGATACTTTGACTTCCTTTTCCTTTTTTTTTTTCTCTTGCTTGATTGCTCTGGCTAGTGTTTCTAGGACTATGTTAAACAGATGTGGTGATAGTGAGTATATATATATCCAAATAAAAACACTTGTATGTAATCAGTAATAATAACTTTATCTCTAAAAACAATAGGCACAAACAAAACACACACCCAAAAAGGCAAATTAGGAAATCTGGGATATCCACCAGCTAGCTCATAGATAAATAAATAAACTGTCCTAGAGCTGCACAATAAAATACTTATTAATAAACATTAACATATGAGCAGTATAAGATGCCTGGCATAAATTATATACAATTATGTGTATCATACTTTCTTAGTCAACTGGCTCCAATGTAGCAATCCGATACTGGCAGAAAGACATCATGGAGGAGAAATAGTCCCTGTCAAGCAGCTAGGAGGACAGCGAAGCAGCAGGAATTGGCACCAAGCCTGCCTTCTCTCTGTCCCTTTGTATTCTATCCAGGCTACAGGCCTATTGATTGGTGCTCCCCACACCCAGGGTGTGGCAGAACAAAGCTGCTTTCTTCCTGCCAGCTGGGAAGCAGAGTAGGAGAAAAGCACAGACAGAGGGGCAGGGGTCATGTATAGTTCCCAGTTCATGCCGCCATGGTCCATCCAGACATAGCCGGAAGTGTGCTTTCAGAACCCCCTCAGTCCCCACCAAGCCAATCAAGTTGACACAATCAAGGGTAATTACCACAGACCTTTCAAAAATATTTAAAATGGAATGAATCAGATTATTACGCCTAACTTCCAATTTCTATGAATTACAGGAAAAAGAAAAAGACTTACAGGCACCCCAGGAAAACCATTAGGTACATCAGAAGCTAGCCCAAGTATCTTCCCTCAATATTATAGAGAAAGAAGTGGTACTGAGAAGACAGTGGGGAATTCTTACAGATGAAACAAGCTAACCGGTCATAAACACTAGATTCTTTGACTTTTTTTGCACCAAACTGTTCCAAGATACTTTTGAAGAGCAACTGGATTGAAAATGCTCTGGGGAATTTGACATGAAGAAATTATCAGTTGTTTAATGTGTCCATGTATTGTGGGTATGTAGAGAAATGTCTTTGTTTCCCCAAGATTATGGAAGTATTTAAAGAATGAAATATATCTGTGAATTACTTTATACTATTTAATAAAAAATAACATGTTGGGCAGAATATTCTATTTTTCTGAATCTTTGAAAATTGCTTCAATAAAAAAAATCCACTTATTCTCTCAGTGAGAAAGTTCCGGATCAGCTGAGCCAGTTACTCTACATTGCCTATTTTCTTTTTTCTACTAACCAAGTTTGCGAAATAATCTGTTTATTAAAGATTATGAAAGCCCCCCATTAGAATGTTGGCTTGACCAGGACAAGAAATTTCTTCATCACCACTTGCCAACATAGTACTCAGAATGGTGCTTAACATATAGTAGGTTAGTTTTTAAAATTTAAAAAATGTTTTATTAGTACATGCTTGCTGTACCTAATGCTTACATCCCTTGTATAAAATTGTACCTGGACATGACACATCCTAATTCTCTTTTCGTCTCCTTCCCCTTTCTTCCTTCCCTGCATCTCTTGATCCTCCTCCCCCATTGAGAAAGCCCTGTCTCCCTACTTCCTATTATCTATTTTTTATTTTGCTTTTCACCTACATTTTGTGTTTCTAATATAAGAGAAGCCATTCACTGTATAAGCTTGTGTGTCTGATTGATTTTATTCAATATGACAATCCCAAGGTGCATTCATTTTCCTACAGATGACTCAAGTTTATGGCACAGTAGTTCTCTATTGTATATACATACCACATTTGCTTTATCCATTCATCTGTTGATCCACATGTTTGCTGTTTCCAAGATTTAGCTATTATGAATTGTTCTGCTGTAAACATGGGTATATGTGTTTCACCTGGAAAGGGAGCAGTGAATTATTAAAATAGAAGAAAGAACCATGACTGAAAAGTAAGTTAGAGGTAGATTATGAAGTCCTAGGAAGAGTAAGAAAAATAAACTGGAATAATATGGCAGTGAGACATCTCTAAAGATTTTTAGTAGGGCACTGACATCCAATTTAAAACATGATTCTCCTACCCCTGCAGAACTTTCTAATCCTTGATGATCTAGATGTTTTGCATGGGAAATAAGGCAAGCAGGCAGCAAGTCTTCATGAAAATATCTATGATGGTCTTGTAACAAAGTAATATTTTGGGGGGGTTATTTAACATCACAAAATTCATGTATATATATATATATATATATATAT
>RJWM01023984.1:0-31290 GCA_004363535.1 Dasyprocta punctata | reverse complement strand
ATTCAAGGTTTCGATCATTTTCTTAAGTTCTTCTATGTTTTTATCTTGCTCTTCTTTAGATACACACAGCATTTCTTTAATAATGATTCTCATTTCATTTTTTAGCTGAGAGAATATTTCTGATTTGATTTTCTCTATAGCTTCATCAAGCTGTTTCTTTATTGCATTTTCTATCATTTCAGAAAGTCCATTTGTGTGATTCCCACTGTCTTCCATTTCAGTATCTCTTGGGTTTGTTCTTTGTGGGCTGGGGGACTGAGACTGCCTCTTGATCTTTCGTTTTGTCATTTTCTTCTGGAATCTATGCAGCTCTGTGTCCTGTGCGGCTGGCTGGCCTTCCCCTGAGGTTCGTGCTGATTCTTGCGGCATGCAGGATCGCGGGACCCAGTAGGCTGGGTCCCGTGTGCAGCAAGGAAGGGTGGCCTCCTGGGGCGTGGAGGTGGAGCCTCCTCCTTTACTGGGTGGGGGCCAAGGCCTCCCGGTCCCAGGGAGCTATGCTGGGCACTGCGCGTGACTCTGACCCGACCCTGGTTCTGTCTGCAAGCTCGGCCCAACAGCTATGCCTGCGGGGCAGGCCCGGGCAGGTCCCAGGCCTACAGTGCTGGGAGCAACCCTGCTGGGCAGCACGGTCTGCACAGGAGCTGTGGGATGGCACACACTCGAGCCGAGCCGCGTGGCTGAAGAATGGAGCTGCCGTGTGCTCTGCACTCTGGTGGGAGGGTGGCCCAAGCTCTCCAGGTCCCTGCAGCTATGTTGCTCAATTCCCAGTAAGCAGCTCTGGGTTCCTGGGCTGATTTGGGCTGGGCTGCGTACCTCTGTGTCCTGCGCGGCTGGCCGGCGTTCCCCTGAGGTTCGCGCTGATTCTTGCGGCGTGCAGGATCGCAGGACCCAGTAGGCTGGGTCCCGTGCGCAGCAAGCTGATTTGACTTAATATTATGTTCTCAAAGTATATCCACTTTCCCACGAAAGACTCAAGTTTTTTCTTTGTAATAGAGCAAATATATATAAATATATATATATATATATATATATATCACTTTTTTATTAATTCATTGGTTGATTGGTACATGTAGGCCACTTTCAAGATTTGGATATGAGTTGTGTTGCAATATGTATAGGTGTGCAATAGGTATGCATATGTTACTGTAATATGTTGTCTTTTACTCTTTCTGGGGGATACCAAGAAGGGGAATAGCTTCATCAAATGGAAATTTCTATATCTATTTTTTGAGGGACCTCCATAGTGGTTACCCCAGTATCTTTAGAGTTTACATTCCGTCCAAAAATTTAGGTTTCCTTTCTCCCATATCCTCATTAGGATTTTTTTTTATTTCTTGATAATAACCATTCTTTCTGGAGTAAGATGCATTAATTTTGTTTTGATTTTCATTTCTGTGATGACTAGAGGTACAAACCTATTTTCATGTATGTATTGGCCATCTGTACTTCTTCTGAGAAGTATCTCTTCATTTTGATTTCCTGGATTTTTATTATGGCTTTTATTTTGGAGGTCCAAATTTCTGTTCTAATTTCTATAAATATAGTAATAAGTGGATAAAAGGAACAATTCCTGACCTCAGAAAGTTCATATTTAATGTGAAATGTGAAACGAACAGAAATGGATTTGTGAGAAGGAATACCGTTTCTACAACAATAAACGAGTTTATGCATTTTCTTTTGATCTTTAGCACAACTTCTCCTTCAACCAATGATTCCCAAAGTCATAGTACACCCAGACAGTGACTCAGCAGCCAACCACAAGTCCTCTCCTATGTGACAGTAGAGGTTGCTGATCCACTGTCATGATAATAAACCTCCCACATCCCTAAATGAAGGGACCTGCAAGGTAACTAAAGAAATGCCTGCTGCTTGGTCACATTAAGAAGTAGAAAAATGAGGGAATATTATCCCAGCCACCAAGTGAGCAAAAGCATTAATCGCAGACACATGGGTTTCTTCTCATATCTCCTAATCTGCCCTATGAGATTAGTTGCCTTTCCTCTTCAAGAAAGTCATTTTTGAGCTACAGTCCCAGGCTCATTACCACAAATGACAGTAGGGAAGATTTATAAAACTAATATTATCCTAAGATAGTTTCATAGATGTTTGCAGAAGACACAAGACTTATGTCAGAGACAAATGAATGCACTACTCTTAACAGAACATATAGCAGGAGCATCCTGATTTTTCCTTTGCCTCCAAGCCTATTGAACTTGGGTAAGCCTTAATACATGGTCTCAGTGGTCTGTGACATAACTAATCAACATTAAACTTGGAGAAAGGAAAGTTCATCCAACACTGAGAAAATGCTAAATAAAAAGAAAACTGATTATCTTTAAACACTCAACTTTCTCAGGACAACAACAATCAAAGAAGGGAAAGAGTTAACTTAATTTCTAATTAGTTAAACATTCTTTCCCCTTATATTTGACCTTTATATACTTATCAGAGAAAGCATAAAGATAAGACACTAAACATTCAAAATTGATATGTCACTTTTATGTAATTATCAGCAAATATATTTTACATTTAATTTACTATAATTAATTACATAAAGCCTAATATAAGACATTTTTTCTTTAGAACAAGAGTTGGTAAAATAAGAAGCTGGTTATTAAATGTTTTAAGTTTTGCAGGGCATACAATTTGTGCTGAAACCACTCAACTTTGCTCTGGCTGCATGAAAGCAACTTTAGAAAGAAAAAATAAATAAATAAAGTGTTAGGCAAGATTAAGCCTGTGGGTCACAGTGTGCTGACCCTGGCTCAAGACTCAGTGTTGGAGGGTTACTCTCAAAATAACTTGGGTGGCCTGCTTTATGAAACCTAAGACTGAATGCCACTGTTGTATAAAAGAAATAAACCTAAAACAAGCCTAGGAATCCCATAATTAAATGGACAACAACCTTTGCAATTTATAAAGAAGATGAGTTCTTTGGTTATCTAGCCCTGTGCATGCTTGTTATCACCTAATTTATTTGTATGAGAAATTGAAAATGTGTAAGGAAATCTTCAACATGAAAACAATATGGGTAAGAAAAAAAGAAATAAAATTTTAAATTGAGTAGAGGAAATTTTAGCAACAGAGGCACAATGAAAGTAAATTTATTATCTCATATTTTAAAGATGATATTGCAACTACACAAAAAAATAGAATTCTATAATAATTAACCAGAATTAGAAAAAAATATATTTCGATATTACTGGTCATTGCTAAAGTTTAAAAAATCAGTACTTAGAATAAAAATTTTGTATAAATCTCACAAAATGCACACTAGGCATATACTACCAAAGAAAACTAAAAAGAAAAGATCTGTCCAGAAAAAAAGAACATTGAAAATTAGTGAGCCAAGTTTTTAAATGAAATATATGAGAAAATGTCTCATAACTAACTATATATTTTAATATAAAGAAGGATCTCTGAAAATATAAAATTTTTAAAATAAATAATTTTTCCTCAGTCTATGCTTAGATAAGTTACCAATCAAGTATGTCAGTGAAATAAAGTCACTAGAATTCGGTCATTTTTAACTCATATGGAACTTATTAGAAAATTACTTTGAAATATACTACTATAAAAGGGGCAGGGACAGTGAGCAGTAACAATGGATTGCCCGAAGAAGATGTGAAATGTAGTTCCAACGATCTAACAAAAAAGATGTTAGAAAGTGCCTGTCTGACAGGCGTGAGGTTGTGAGTTCAATCCCCGGTGCCGAAAAAAAAAAAAAAAAAGATGTTAGAGAAAAATAGAGGAATGCAATCTTTTTTATTATTTCAAAGAGAAAAAATAAAAATAAAACAGTTTCAAAATATGATAATTGGAGAGTAACAATAATTAATACATTGTGTATTGTTATCTTCATAGCAGTTATTCAGAGAACAAAATATAACCATGAAATATTATCCAAATAATATTAGCACAAACCTCTTTTCAATGAACTAAGAGAAACTAGCTGCAATGCTGTCTTAACTGTTTTGTGTATATATATATTTTTCCCTTTCCCCATTCTCGCTTTCCCCTTTCCCTCATCGTAGTTCTCTGTTTCTTTGAACAGTTTCTTTCCAACTCACAATATTTATTGTACATTTTGGATCTTATATACTCATTCAGTTTCTCACACTAGTGATACAATATAATGTTTACACATTTGGGTCTGATTTACTTCACTTAAGAGTATGCTCTCCGTTTATCTCGAAAAGTTTCAAGTTTATCCTTCTTTATGGCTGAGTAGAACTTCATTATATAAAAAACCACATCCTTTTTTATCTATTCCTCAGTTGATGGGTATTTGGGTTGTTTCTAAGATTTCCTGCTACAAATTGTGCTGCTGTAAACATGGGTACATATATATTGCCATGGTATGATTTTTTAAATTCTTCTGGGAAAATGCCCAGAAGAGGAATACTTGGGGTGGATGGGATATCTAACCCTAGTTTTTCAAAGGATCTCCACACTGATTTCCACAGTGGTTGGACCAGTCTGCACTCTTACAAACAGTGGAGAAATGGTCCTTTTTTTCCCAAGCAGTCCCTTCAGCATTTGTTAATAGTTAACTTCTTGATGATAGCCACTCTTTCTGGAATGAAATGGAATCTCAGTGTTGTTTTAATTTGTATCTCTCGAATGACCAATGATGCTGAACATTTTTTTCACGTATTTATTTACTGTCTGTATTTCCTTATCTGAGAAGTGTGTATCCATCTCAGATGCTCATTTTTGGATTGGGTCTTTGAATTTTGGGTTTTTGGATTTTTTCAGTTCTTTATATGTTCTAGATATAAGTCATTGATTTGAGGGACAACTGGCTATAATTTTTTCCACTCTGTGCATTGTCTCTTCTCAGGGTTGTTGATTTCTCTTTTTATGCAAAAGCTTTTTAATAAGATGAGATCCCATTTGTTTATTCTTTGCAATATTTTCCATGTAGTCTGAGTTTTATTGATGAAGTTTCTGCCTACACCTATGTCTTTAAGATTTCTACCTATTTTCTCCTCCAGTAAATCAAATGATCATCTCAATAGATGCAGAAAAGTCATTTGATAAAATCTGACACCCATTCATGATAAAAACCCTAGAGAAAGTTAGAATAGATGATCTTTACCTTAATCTGATAAAAGCCATCTATGACTAACCAACAAGTAACACCATATTAAAAAGTCAAAAACTGAAAGTTTTCATTCTAAAATCAGGTACAAGACAAGGATGTCCACTATCACCACTCCTATTCAATATAGTTCTGGAAATTTTAGATAGAGGAATCAGATAAGAGAAAGAAAAGGAATAAAGATAGGAAAGGAAGTTGTTAAATTGTCATTATTTGCAAATGACATGATATTTTATATAGAAGACTTCAAAAACTCCACCAAAAGACTTGTAGATTTAATATCAAATTCAATTGTGTAGCTGGTTACAAAGGCAGCATTCAAATATCAATAGCATTCTTGTACACAAATAAAAAACTCACTGAGAGAGAAATTAGGGAAACAGCACCTTTCACAATAGCATTGAAAAAAATGAAATACCTAGGAATTAATCTAACAAGGAAGGAAAAGATCTCTACACTGAAAACTATAGTACTCAGAAAAAAGGAGATCAAAGAGGATATCAGAAAATGGAAAGATAGCCCTTGATCTTAGGTAGGAAGAACTAACATAGTGAAAATGGCAATACTTCCAAAACTGCTATACAAATTTAATGCAATCCCAGTCAAAATACCATTAGTATACCTCACAGAAGTAGAGAAAAATTTCTAAAATTCATTTGGAATAAAAAGACACCTAGAATAGCAAAAAGAAAATCTAGTCAACAATGGTAAATCAGGGGGCATCACAATACCTGACCTGAAATTATTCTACAAAGCTACTGTGATTGGGTCAGCATGGTATTGGCAAAAAACAGACCTGAAGACCAGTGGAACAGAATAGAAGATGCAGACACAACTCTAAACACACTCAGTCACCTTGTATTTCACAAAGGAACCAAACATGTTCACTGGAAGAGAGATAGCTTCTTTAAAAAATGGTGCTGGAAAAACTGGCTTTTCATATGCTATGAAGACTAAAACTAGGCCCATGTCTATCACCATACACTAAAGTCAGAACAGAGCAAAGATCTAAATTTTAAGGTAGAAGACTATGACCTTTAATGAGTATGAAGATTTAATGAAGTTATTTATACTCACAAACCATAATAAGTACAAATAACTGATGGATGTTGAAAAGAAAAAATCTTTTAAACTTTACATAGAGTTGTCTTTTAAGAGGAATCTAGAAAACTAGACCCATGAATAATTAAATTCTTCATTAGCAATAACAAATTAATTGTAAAATGTATTTGGTTATAATGACAAATATTTTTGCACTATGTATGTGCAGTACACATTCGCAGATCATCCTTGACAGAGTAACATAATTACTCTTTGGCATATTCTGCTACACGTAAAATGCTTCTGACACTCACAATCAAAGACTGTCTGAACATTTCTTGATAATAAACAAATTTTACCCATCAAATTATTCCAACAATGTTAGTTGAAGCTTAAAGAGCATATAAAATTCTTCAATGTTTTGCTTATTAATGAAACACTGTTTTCTGCTCTAAAACTGTATAATTCTATCCAAAATATGGTCTAGACACATTCTTTGGTACGATGATCTCATTACCTTAGTTTTCCAGCCTATCTCTGTTACATGTATCTATGTCCAATAATTGACTTGTCTTAAACAGAAGAATAATTGCAACATTGGCTTTTCTAGGCATTTATTCACCCAAGTATATCAAGATCATCATTTTTTTCATTAGCTCAGTACACAAATGGTTGACAGCTTGGGGATATGTACAGCACTTCTTGCTAAATTTCATTATTTGTTCAGGCTTGATGAAGGAAAGTTGTTTTACTAGTACACCAACAAGCTGACAAACCCTGCTTCTGCTCTTACAACTTTTTAATCAACACCATGGTTAATATTCATGCGGCGTTCCTCAGCCACGGACCCTAGGAGGGCACACCATTCATTACACTTAATTGAGAAATCACCATGATGATTTAGACACATATTGGAACTGATGTGCTGATGGTAGGAATTTATTATATGATCCAAATTAAGAAAAATCTGTTACTTTTCCTCCTGAGGAATATGTCTGTGTCACAAAAAGTGTTGACTTGTCATAGGATTTCTCATCAGGTGCTATTGTTCTATTTTACTTACTTTTATTCTCCTATTTGATCACTTGAACAAACTGTTTTGTAAATTTCATGCAGAGACACAAAAATAGTAAAACATTAAAAGAAAATTCATGTAAAATCTTTGGGAAAGAACACTGAATAACCTCATGGCATTGAATTAGGTTCACCTATTCTTTCAATGTAAATACATCCAGTGAAGGTTTCTACCATGAGATTTTATGCAACATTGAAAGTTTTAGGTAATAATGTTATAGTACTGCAAAGTTTTCTTGAAATTTGTCACATTAGCTTTATTGTATTTTACAGAAAACGTCTGTGAAAGAGAAGCAATAATGAATGTAATCATAGTATGAATTTAAGAGGAAATTTTAACCTTAAATCACTATTATTGGTTTTGTTTTTACTATCATCTTGTTTCTCAAAATTGTTAAAATAATACACTGTAAACTCATTTTCTCATTGAAAAAATAAGAAAAAAATAAAAACAGATATGTGAGGAGTGGCTGAACCGGAGGTCAGCAAACTCCTGGGGGGTAGAGCAAGGCCAGTCCTGAGAGTATGGCGCCCCAGAAGCAAGCCATGTAAACAAGTTGTTGGGACTAGAGCAAGGCCTGTCCAGCAGTTGCCTGGCCTTGGTGTTCTTCCCTGTTAACTGTAGCACAAATAGCTCAGGGAATGTTTTGCTTTCATAATGCTCTCAGCAAAACACTGAGATCTTGCACTTCTGACTCTATCGCTCACTTTCCCCCTTTTTACTCTAAATAAAAAGCTGCTGGGGTTAGGATGCTGCCTCTCTTATCAGGGAGGTCAGGTCCTACCTGGTACCAGCTTTTCTTTTATGTGTCTTGTTTCTTTTGGATATGCCATCACTCCCTCTCAGCACCCCACTCCTTGTGCAGGTAGTGGCATGAAAAAAATAGCCCTATTTATTTATTCTCCAAGTATAGTTCTTAAAAGTTTTACTAAATTTTGTATTATCTTTCATATGTTGCCTTGCATATAAAACCAAAGTGCATCTGAACTCAATGGGATGGTTCAAAAAATCATTTTCTTAAAATATATACCTCAGTTTTATCTTCAAACATGAATTTTTTTAACTTGCACTGAGTCTTGAAAATAGATTAGGGCACTGAGAGAAAAAGTTTTACCACAAAGAAATAAATGGGAAGCACAGACGGAAATCAAGGATAAAACCAATTGAAACATAGAAGTGTTAAGAATTAGAATAAGATCTTCAGAATCGACCATTTCCACATGTGCTTGTGTATCATATTTAATCATATGTTGTTGTCAAATTTGATTATTTATTTACATAATAATCTTTTTACATAGCTCTTGCTATTTACACACAACATATCTTCTTTGATACTATATTTTAATACTGAATTATTGGGAAGGCACTTTCCTAGTCATCACATTTATACACATGTAAATTTAAGAAAAATATATTATTTTCATTTTCACATCACTTACAATATCAGCAGAGAGGCAGTTGGCTATTTGCTCCAGTGCTGGATTGTCTTGGTCCTAGGTGTTCTTTAGAGTCATTGGCATCTAGTCATAATTTCAATAAATAAGACATTTGATATAGGCATTTAATGAAATAATGGATAAATGGCACACAGCAGACATTTCCTTTCTTGTCAGAACTGACCAAGTCATTCTGAACAGCAGTTTTTGAACTGTCCATCAAGGAAAATACCATTCTGCCTTAAGTGTTTAAAATTCAACTTAGAAGTTAACTCTGAATACATACACTAATGTATTTGCATTGATCAGGCTTACCTTAATATATAATCAACACATTTTTTTATAAAAAAATGATCACTTCTACCCATCACTTTCATTTCAAGCCTACAAGAATCAAATAACATCTTAGTTATAATGATGCTTTTTTGTATATAATATAACCATTCCATGTGTAACCATTTTCAGCAAAAGTGGAGCAGTTATACACAATGTAAAAGTATTTTAGTAAACCTAATCTGGATCATCTCCTGGTGTGCCTTAGATTTGACTTCTCTCCGCCACATCTCCGTGTGTGCACAGTCTCCAGAGATTCGAAGTGTGTGGGTGGCCTGAACCCTCGCCACTGAGCTGTGCACAGACACCGTTTGTGATCAACACAGACTTGAGAATCGATTTCACTCCTCATCGAATTCCCTCTTTAATGCCCCAACCAGTCCACCTGTCCATTGTTGAGCTGAATACAACTGCACCCTGAGGCTGGCAGAGTCAGCAGCCATCCTCACTTTAACTGAGAATGCTCCAAATCAGTGAGTCTCCCTGGTGGCAGCAGCAAAGGACTTTATTTTACACCCTGTGCCCCTGTCTGAATAGCACACTGCCAACCCAGGAGAGGGAGAAAGCGTCTGTGCCTACTGGAATTTTGAAGGATAAGCTAGAATCATTAGAGACCCAACGTCCAGCTAAATGATTCAGAAATCGTGCAACACAGCTTCCATTTAAGTATAAGCCTAAACATATATTCATAGGCATATGGAAATAAAAGTTATATTATCCTTCATAGAACTGATAAGAATGAATTGGCCCCTCACTCCCTGTATGACTGCAGGACAAGAGCTGTCCAAGCTTCAACTTCTTGGTCTATAAAATGAGATCAGTACAATAGCATAGATAAAACAAGGTAGTCAGCTGTAAGACTGATTGCAGCATAATATTTGAAATAAACTTTCTCTGGGCATGATAGCACACACCAGAAATTCCAGCACTCAGGAAATCGATGGAGGGGCCCAAAGCTAACCCAAACTACGTAGTGGGATATGACACCTTGTCTCAAATAATTTCCCCCCAGAAGCTATACACTACAACAAGCCTTTGTATCAGTGCGCATTACATTTCTTCCAAGAATAATCTCTTAAATTCCATCAATTATTTTCACTTTGAAGTTTCCAAATTGTCCATGATGGCAATAAACTTCAATAAATGTTTGATCAATTGTAATCAGACCAAGAGGATTATGCACTAAGTCCAATAGCATTACCTTTCTGCATAGCATTTTAAATAAACATAATACAACAGAAAAGTCTCAAACAAAATAGACTACATAGCTCAATATTCTTTAATTGAAACAAACTTTTGTGATTATGAAAAGTATATGTTTTTATAATGGAAGACTGGACATTTTTAAAAACGAAAACTGAAAATAAGCATCTAAAACTACACATCCAAAGTAGTAATAATCAATAATATTTTCTTTTTTTTAAAAAGTTTTGCCTTTAAGTACAATTTTTGAAAATATTAAAAGTTAGTTTGATACTTTGTTAGCAATTTAAACATTTTTTATTTGCCTAAAACATTTTTGCTCTTCCTTTTTTCCAAATTACTTTTGAATTCTCAGTGTTTTTGTAAAGTATCATATTTTTGTTTGTTTAGAATAAATTTTGTCTAACACTTAGTTAAAACATTAATAATAGAAAGAGAAGGATGGAAAAATTTTTATGGTAGTTAAGAGTACAAATGCCCAAATAAGCTTCTTAATGTAGTTTCAAAATAAAACCATAGACTTCAATTTGTAATTTTCTATAAGGAACAAAACTCAAGAGCTATTAGAATCTCAACAAGACCGAATTAAGTTATCTCTGATTTCCCACAAAAAGCATCTGCATACATAGCTATTTCCTGCCAGACGGTATCTACCTGTACAGGTTTGTAAAATGTAATAATCAATAGTAAACAGGAAACACAAGATACCCACACCTGTGAAGAATGAGGTCACCCTAAATGGGCAAGGTAGATACATCCAGCGGAAGCTGAGGGAACACTCAATAATTCTTACTTATCACTGATTCTTGAAGACTTTCTCCCCACAGTAATTCTTGTGACTGTAACTCCCAAAGATTATTCTTTGTCTCAAAAGATATTTTCCTATAGTGTTTTTGTTTTTAAAAAGGTGAAATAAGAACTTTTAACACATATATACCTTCTCCTATTATGGAGAAGAGCAACTACTAAGATTGAATAATTAACTTATTTTTGAGGTTTCACGATTAATATGAGGATGAACTTTAGAGAGCCTGTCTCAATCTAGGAGATCTCTTCTTTATGATTGCTTTCTTTTGTGATGATTTGAAATTTGACTTTTATTCCCATAGGATACTTACTACAAATGATTTTAAAAGACCTCATTGGAGATGGAAAATGATATTGAAAGAGAGATGTAGATCAGCAGAAAGAACAGACCAGTTAGACTGCAACTACATAACTAAATATATAAGAGTTTGTTTGCATTAAATTACTTTAAAAGATTATTTACTGAATTTAGTGTACCATAGTTTTTATAGTATCAGTGAAAGTAACTATATAAAAGTAACACAGACATTAGTGGTGTGCAAATGGAAATAGACTCTCATATCTGTCTTGTGAGTACATGGACTGATGTCTTTATTCAATATCAACTTTTCAAGTTTATTTTTATAGTCAGCAGGTAATTCTCAGATTAGGTAATTTCTTCCTCCACTGTTTTGCTTTTGTTGTTGTTGTTGTTTGTGTGTTTCTATTGGTTTGGTGGGACTTGGGCAAGAAAAGAAAACAGTGAAAACATAAATTTTGTGCCATTTGTTATGTTGTGAGGAACAAATTCCTTGGTCACTGATCCACAAATCGCTGAGCTTCCAGCATCCATGAAAATATGACAAGAAAAGTCATTATATTTCAAGAAGGGTAAAAATCTCAGACTCCTCAGTCATGTACAGATACTATAATTATAAGGATATTATCAACTGAACATATTCCACAAACACTATCAACTAAACTATGCTATAAATTACAAACAAATCTGTGAAATATAAAACAAGGCACTATATCTAGTAAGAACAAATAATAAATACAAATAAAAGCCATGTTCTATTTTTAAAAGTCAGAAAAAGAAGAGAATGGGAGTAAAGATTGCATGGAGACAAAGGAAATACAGCCAAGTGATAAAATGATCTATAATCAAATTTAATCAAAACGATATACATGCACCAATTAAAAAGACAGACATATCAAATTGGAAAGAATCAATCTTCATATACAACAGCACAAAGAAGTTGAAAATGAGAAGAATTATTATACTAATTTTAACCAAGAGTAAGGTAAAATAGGAACATTAATACCAAAAAATAGATTTTAAAACTATTATTGTGAAAACCAAAGAATATCATATGTATAATGATGAGCCAATAAAAGAATATATAAATCTTATAAGAAATATTTTCAAATATAGTAGGCTCTTTAGAAGAAGTATTTTTAAATAGGTGAGCAGAAACTGATAAAACTACAAGGAATGACAAGTGAGTTATAATCATAGACTTTAATTCCTTTGTTTCAGTAATTGTCAGCACAAATATAAAGAAAACCAGTAAACTGTCAAAGACTGGCACTGTCAACCAATTTTCCCTAATTGGAATTTTGATTATTTAATTTTAACCATGAATATCTTCATTTAACACAATTGTCAAAAGATACAAGATTTTTCTACTGTAAAATTAATATTCTTCGACATTGTAAGTAACAGTTATTTTAGGGATGTATTTTGTAGTGAAGTAATCAGAAGTAATCAACTGTTTTATAGAGTTTTCAACCACTATGTTCTCTCTCTTTTTTTTTTTTTTTCAGAGGGGCACTGGGAATCGAACTCACGACCTTATGCTTTTCAGGCAAGTGCTGTACCACTGAGTTATATCCCAGGGTCTCAACCACTAAACTCTAATCCACTGTATTTTTTTTCCTGAAGCTATCACTATTGTGATATGCACCATGATGATATAATCCTAATTTTAGGAAACATTTGCTCATCTTGCCATTTATTGAATAATTTTGTCGATGTATTTCTAGCAATATAGAGTCTTTCATATTTATTTTGTTCTATGAATTCTAGTCTATTTTTATTATTTACTTCATTGTATAAATTGTCAAGAGTTGGCCTTTGGGAACCACTTCAAGTTAACAACTGTGTACAATTTGTTTTTATATTAATAGTCCAAGAGTTTGTTTTTCTTACAAAACTAGTTTGAATTTTAAGAGTACTGTTTGCTTCCAACTAAGACAGGTAGTTTGAATTTTAGATGAGAAAAATTACCTTAAAATTTTAAATAATATTCATGTTGTTTTTTGAAAACCATTACCTCTTACAGAAATAGGTAATCTTTATTTGAAATTGATGCCCTTTTCATTTACTTTATCAGACAGCGTGCAAGAAATTAACTTGTTAATTCTTGTGCACAGATATCTGTATATTGCATTTTCAATTCAAAGGAATAAGTTTAACTAGAGCAACCAAATGTTAAAACTTGTAAGCCTTCGCTAAGATTATCTGTATCCCCCCTTAAATTGCATGTTTGTAATTGGTTTCCAAAAGATTATTTAATTTCTTATGTGTTCTTGGTCTTGAGTAAGTTTTAATATTCCTATGGAACACGCTTAGTGTGTTAACTCTTATGAAAGAAGTTTAATAAAGTGCAATAAAATATCATGATCGAAGACTATTTTCCTCCCTTATTAAAAGTAGCATGCTGCTCAGAGGTTGGATATGATACCATATTCAACAAAAATTTATTTTCTAATAGATAAGAAAGCTCTCTTTTTAAATTCCATGCTTGAAACAAATTTCAAAAGCATTTTTATAGCATAGTACCTTCAGTGCCTTAACATCCACACAGAAATGTTAATTACATTCTTTTTGACTGCAAGTTTTTGCCCATTCTATGAACAATAAATACGTTTAAACCTAAATTATAAAATTAGCAAAGAAGCTCTTTGAAAATGGCACATAGTATTAAAAAATCTATACAATAAAACATTAATATCATCAAATATTTGAATACCTCTAATTCTTTGCTTATCATTTCTTCTGTGTCCTATATATACAAAGAAGTTTCGTGGGAAAAAAACTCTATGGGGATCAAAAAATAAGTGTCAAATTCAACCCTGGGTACAAAAAAAACAAACAAAAAACAAACAAACAAACAAAAAAAACACTTCATAAAATAAATAATTCCAAAAACATCTTTTTTGCTGTATCATTGTTAATGCTAAAAGAATTCTATGTCCCTTAAATGTAAATATGAGCTGTTGGCAATTTAAGCAAGTCAAATGCTATTTTTAAAGTCCTATAAGAATTTTTTAAAAAGACTTTCTAATTGGTTTTCTTATAAGGCAATATCTGGCTTCTTTCTAAGAAAGGGTAAAGATCAAAGTAATGTTTTATATGGTTATCTTGAAAAAAGTTATTTGGCATTATTTAGCATCTGCAAGGAAATAAATACATTATAAAGCAAATCTTTCCAATTTCTACAGTTTGTTCTTCAAATAAATGCCCTGTTCAATCACATGAGATAAATATATTTCTATGGAACACTGATTTTCTATAATTCATTTGCATAGCAAGCATTCTAAATGAGGACAGAGTATGTACTTATATTTAATGTCATTATACATAAAATTGAATTTTAGAAAGTTTTAAGGTAGATTCCACTACTCACAGAATTAATATCTTGCTATGATTTATGAAACAAAGCTTAAGTTTATTGATATGAAATAGCATTCTACTTCAAATTTTAAAAATGACTTATGATGTCTGGTTGAATCAGATTTAGAAATGAAATCCACTGCACTCTTCCAAAGCGTGAACATCACGTGAAATGTTAAAGTCAACCAAATTAATTCCATGGTCCCAATAACAAGCAGAGAGCCTCTTACTCTTATCCATTACCACATAATCAATCAATAAAAAATTTATAAGCCGAAAACAACAACTATCTGTGATGTTGCCGTTTCCAAGGTCAGGAATCCAGACATAACGTAACAGGGTTCATTGCGGCAGGGGCTGCCACAACAGGACCGAGTGTAGACCACGGGAAGGACCCCTGCCCGAGCTCACTCTGCGGTACTTGGCAGAATTCCATTTTTCAAGGGCAATTGGACTGTTGCCTTTGTTTTCAAAGGACACTAACTGAAAGCCTCCTTTAATCCCATGCCACATGGGACTCCTGTAGTTTATTTTAGGACATTTCAAATGGGTTAATCAGAGTGACCGAATAAAAAGTCAAGGAGGAATCCCAGCAATATGAAAGTAACATTATTTTGTAAAGCCTGTCATGTCAGGAAATCTAGTCTACATTGCCCTTCGTTAGAAGCAAGTTACTGGGCCTAGACCGCATTTAAGAAGAGAAAATTAAACAGTGCCAGAAGACCATGGTGCGGAAATCATTAGGAGCCCTGTCAGGTGCTGCCTAGCGCTTCATAGATTTCCAATAACGAAATGTGAAAAACAGATGTCAAATCCTTTCCTCTGTACCTAAATGAGGGAGGATGGTGACAGCACCTTTGAGGACGCAGAGATCAACTGTTTATCTTACTGAGTTGGAAACGAAGGATGGGAGCTTTGGGAAGCTAAGGCAACTGGGAATTGAGAGAGAGGTCACTAGAGAGAAGGAAGCTATCACAGGAGGCCACTACATCTTCACGAAGGTCACCTTGAGTATTTAACAGAATACAGACTTGCATACAATGAATTCATTTTATAGCATTTAGAAATGACTGGAGGACAGTAAGGCGAGTAATCCTAAGAGTTTACTCAAGGCCAGAAGACTCTGAAGTTCCAACTGATCAGACCGAATGTTCTTTTTTGTACATACAGAGAATTCAATCGATTTTTTTTTCTTTTTTTTTTTTTTCCTTCTTTTTTTTTTTTTTTGGCACCAGGGATCAAATTCAGGACCTCACGCTTGCAAGGCAGGTGCTTATGCCCCTGAGCTAAATCTCTGACCTTTCAATAGAAATTTTAGAAGACTAATGCCATAAAACTAGGATTACATTAACACTATAATAAAATCTACTTCTCATCACCTCAAAGAAAATTTAAAAACAATCTCACTAGGGTCAGGCTTAACAACTACTGTATTTATTATTTCTTAGGACAGTGTTCAACTACCACATTTGAAAAGAATTCACAAAATATAGCACTTAAAACTGGAAAATTGATAATGACAAACATTAGAATAACTGAACATGCAAATAAATATAACAAAATAACAGGTTATCATCAGAAAATCATTCTATGAAACAGACCTTACAACAAAAAATAAAAAAAAAAATAAAAACTTTAAAATATGTGCATATGTGCAAAGAAAATTAGTTAAGAAAGGATATTAAATGAAAAATTAAATATTATTTCTATGTATAAAAAACAAAAGGTTAAAGAGGAAAAATAACTATTTTGCTTAAAACAATAAAAGTTGCAGAGCCACCGAAATTGAGATAGAAAAATAAAGCCACCAACACAGAACAGTCTAGAACCTACTGTCCTGGGTTACTTTATCAAGGCTCTAACATAGAAAGGAAAGCAAGGAGTGAATGCAAAATACTATTTAAAAGAATAGTGGGAATTGTGACTGGTAATTACATACGTCAACTTGAAGGGAGGGAGAAACACCTAGCAGATTAGTAAAGCAGAGTTCTGAGAGTGTCTGTGGATTGACAATAGGACAGCAAACTGAGAGAAAGACCTACCCTAGATGTGGGGACACCAACAGACTTGTAGCCTTGGTATAATAGAAAATGGAAAAGAAGAAGGAAATGTGTCTGTTTTTGAACAGACCCAGTTTTTACCATCACCTTTGGACTTCAGTCTCCAGGTCCAATTCTTCTGCCTCCATATTGATTTCCACAGTGCTTGCCCTAGTTACATTCCCCTGTAACCTTGCACCCTCAGCAGCATTTGTTGGTTCTTGTATTCTTGGTGGTAGATATTCTGATTGAGATGGAGATGGAATCTCAAATTACTTTTGAATTGAATTTCAGTAATGGCTAAAGATATTGAGCTTCATTATATATTTATTGACTGTCCTTTTTATTTTGAGAAGTGTCTATTCTGTTTACTTGTACTTTTTTTGATTATTTTTTACAGGGAATAATTTTATACATCCAGATATATCAGATTTTTCTCCCCTTCAGTAGGCTTCTACTATATCTATTGTTTTCTCTGTGATGCAGAAACTTTTTAATTTGATGAATTCCATTTGTTGATTGTGTGTGTGTGTATGTATGTGTGAGAGAAAGAGAGAGAGAGAGAGAGAGAGAGAGAGAGAGAGCGCTATTGCTTTTGCATTGAACTGCATCTCCATTTCTAGGCCCCATCTTTTTTTTCTTTTCTTTTTTTTTTTTTTAATTTTCAGATAGGTTCTGGCTAATCCACTAAATTCCCCAAGATGGGCTTCAGCTTGTGATTCTCCTACTTAAGCCTTCCAAAGTGCTAGGTTTGCAAGTGTGTGCCACCATATCTGGCCCCACTTGTTGATTTTTTTTTTTAAATATTGTTTCCTGTGTTTGTGGAGTCTTATTTGAGAACTCTTTGCCTGTGTCTTTGGCTTCAAATGTTTCTCTAATACTGTCGTACAAAAGTTTCAAAGTTTTTGGTTTTATGTATAGGACTTTGGTTCATTTTTTATTTTATTATAGTATAGAGTGAAAGATAAGGATCTAACTTCTATATTTTTTTTTCCATTTTGTCAAAAATCAAATGGATATCGTTGCGTGGGGTTTGTTTCTGGGCCTTTCATTCTGTCCTGCTTGCCTACGTGTCTGTTTTAGTGCCAGTGCCATACTGTTCTGTTACTAGCAGGGTAGAAGACACGCCTAACTACTCGGCTACCCACCACTTCTCTTCGCTCTCTGTACTCCCAGTTCCCAGCTGGATGGGACCTGTTCAGTTTCTCTCTGCACCGCGGTTCTGTAACATCTGTGGTAGGGAGACAGCAGCACCCACCAGTGCCTCACCAGCTACCTCTCACCCCTCCCAGCGCTGCAGGCTCCTAACTGAGCCCACCGCTCACTCAGCCTCCCGCAGGCTTGTGGCCCCTTTGGCTTTGGGGTCCAGGGTAATGATTGTCTCAGCAGACTCCTCCCCGGGCTTTCTCTCCATGTCTGCTGCTCCCTGCGGCCAGCGCACCGCAGTCCTCTGCAGAGCAGTGACTTCAACTCTTCCTAATGATGTAAGCCATCCACACAGTTGAACATTTTACTGTATTTTAAATTCTTTGCTGCTAATTTCTACATTAATTACCACAATATGCTAGTTCAAACACATTACACTCTTAAGTTTTGCCAATATTTGAAATTAAAAGGTTATTTGTGTTATCAATTAGTTTCATTGTCCGTTTATTTTTACCTTTTGTGCATAATCTGTCAATCTCTAGATATGTAGTCATGGAAGCAATTTCTAAGCTTTCAATTAATGAAGCAACAGGATCATTAGAAATCACCTAGCTGAGGGAAGTGTTGTAACAACTGAAATTATGTATTCTAGAGTTTGAGTAAACTGATTATGAAATCATTCTATCTGTCATGTATTAACGATCTTAAGCAAATTCTCTAAACTTTCTTAGAGTCTGTTTGTGTATCTGTCAGTGAAAATAATGTTTTTCTTTCTTCCTAAAATAGTCTTGAAGATTGCAAGGAATGAAGTATAAAAAAGAATTGCTCTGATGTCTATCATGTTATAAGAAATCGTTATATATTGCCAAACTGAAGGAAGTAAAGGAGAAAAAGAAAAAGTGAGAAATGAAAAAAAGAAAAAGAGAAAGGAGGAGAGAAGCAAAGGAAAAAGAAAGATGAAACAGATATCAAATTGTTCATTTCCTGATTCCTGTCTCCACTTGTGCAAATTCAGTGTCATATTTTTTGTAAGTCTTATTAATATTAGGAATGAAACACTTAATACTATTCACCTTTTAAGAATGTCTTGCTATAGAAACTTAAGTAGAAAACAGGCACTGAAAGATCTTTGTTTTATTATTCTTTTGATCTCAGTGGACTCCAGCAGGAAGAGGCTTTCAATATTTACATTTTCAAAATAAATCTCAGAGCCTATCTCATTCAATGGCAAAATGACATGGTAGCAAGGATAGCTCGGCGATATTTCCCTGTAAATCCTGACATGTGCTCTCTTCCAATTTTCCCCAACATCAGAAAAATATAAAGCCAAACCTGACAGCAATAGATACAATTACAGAATCCAAGAAAATATTATCCATAGAAGTAATATTTATTTTTGTGGATTATTTAATTTAAAGTTGTAATGATGACATGACTTTTCTAGGGTTTTTTAGTACATAGAGAAAAAGAAGGAGAGACTTTCATTGTCATGAATGATAGCTGCTGCTTGAATTGTTAAAAACGTAATAAATGTAATACTACAAAAGTAATCGAACAAATATTTTTAAGTTACTCTAAAATCTTCAGATGCATTTTTGTATAACTAATTCTAAAAGTAATACTTCAAAACAAATTTCTTCTATGGCAATATTTCTTATAATTATATCAGGAATGAATAATGACTTTTCTTATTGGGGACCTACAATCAGAAGGAAATAGTCATTTATGAATAGATGCAAAGTTGAATGAAAATTCAAATCCGCATATAGAATTTAATCTTTATGTGTGTGTTTAAAACATGGAACAAAATTTGATTGCTTTCTATCAGCACAAATTATAAAGAAAATAATTATGAAGTGGCAATATGATACTGCCATCTCATGGCTAAATATGCATAAAAAATTATTTATTAATGGTTTCAGAAGATTAGTTATCAAAGAACTGCTTTCCTGTTTTAGAGAACTGTCATACTTTACTTTAATTATAAAGTATTTATGAGCCATAAGTCTGATGACAAAATTCGATTGTTTCTTTTTACAAAAGACAAAAATTATATTTAAATAGGATATCAAGTATGTGAAGTTACTTATTCTTTTATTTTTCAATTAGTATTTTTATCATCGATCTTATATATGAGTTCATATTAAATAATTTTATCAATTTCTAATTTTGTAAGGACTCTTAACAAAGGTAGATACAAAATGAGTTAACTGGTTTTTTGGGGTTTTTTGTGTGTTTTATTGTCTGTACCAGGGATCGAACTCACAACTTTGTGCCTGCCAAAGAGGAGCTTAAGCCACTGAGCCAAACTCCTGGCCCTGAGTTAACTGTTTTAACAAATAATTTTGATCATATTCTTATTTTTATATTCTAGGACTTGTCTAGACATATTTTAGTAATTCATAGATAGAATGTGAAAAAAAATAACCTCCCAAGAATGTAGAAGTAGGCAAATGATTTAAATAGTACATAAGCCAGAAAGCCATTAGAAGTACAAAATGTACTCAGTATAGTAACAGAATCTAAAATGACATACAAAAATTGGCGTCTTTTCTACACCATAATAATAAACTATCTGAAAAAGAAATCGAAAATATAAGCCCATTTACCACAGTTACAAAAATTAAGATAACGTATCTGGGAATAAATATGACCAAATGAACTGCTCTACATTGAAAACTAGAGACTGATGAAAGAAACTGATGAAAACACAAATAAGTATTAAAATAACCTGTTTACATGGGTTGGAAGAGTTAATATTATTAAGATGTTCATGCCAACCAAGATGATTTACAGATTTTATATAATTTTTAAAAATATATAACAGTATTCATAAAAATAAAAATTCATGTGGACCCCCAAAGGGCTCTCATTTGGCAGAGCAATCTAAAGCAAGAACAATGCTGCAGGTATCACTCTACTTGACTGCAAAATATACTAGAAAGAAAAAGTAACTAACACAGTACAGGATTGGTATAAAAACAGACACGGGTCAATGGGTTAGAAATCTCTACCGTTACAGCTAATAGATTTTTGACAAAGGTGTCAAGTAGACAAAATGAATAAAAGCAATTTTTTTCAGCTTATGGTTTTGGGAAAAATGGATTTCTAGATGCAGAAGAATGATATTAGACCTTGCTTTGTGTCCTATAAAATATTAACTGAAAATAGACTAAAACTTAAATGTAAGACCACAAACCATTAAACTACTAGAAGAAAAAAGAGGAAAAAAAAGCACAATAATTTTGAGTTGGGCAGTGAGTTTTGGATATAAACTCAAACACATAGACAACAAAAGTAAAAATAAACGAGATTAGAGGAAAATAAAGCTTTTGTACAGCAAAATAAACAATTGACAGAGTGAAGAAACAACCTACAGAATGGGAGAAAAGCTTCATAAACTAAACATCTGTCAAGGGTTAGATCTCAAAAATTTAAAAAAGAAACTCGGTAAAAAGAAAGCAACCAGATTTTAAAATGTGGGATAGATCTGAGTTGACATTTCTTTAATAAAAGAATTGCAAGTGGCCAAGTCCATAAAAAAAAATTGCCCAAAGTCACCATCAGGAGAACACAAATCAAAACTAAAATGAGATATTACCTCACTCCAGTAAGAATGGTTATTATCAGAAAAATTAAAGATCATAAGTGCTGGCAAGCATGGGGATAAAAGAGAACAAGTCTGCTGTTGGGAATTTAAATCAGTATAGGCAATATGGAAAATAGTATGAAAGTTTCTCAAAAATTAAAAATACAACTGCAATTTGAACCAGCAATCCTATCAAAAAGTATATATCCAAAGAAGATGAAATCAGTATGTCAAAGAAAAATCTGCACTTCCAGGTTTATTGAAGCATTATTTACAATAACTAACATACAGAATCAATTTACAAGTTCGTCAATGAATGAGTGAATAAAATAAGGTATGCATAATATAATACTACTATCTATCAAGAGGAAATCCTGTCTTTTGTGACAACAGGGATAAATCTAGAAGACACTTGGTAAATGAAATAAGCTAAGCATAGAAAGACAAATACTTTATGATGTTACTTGTGGGTAGAACTTTTAAAAAGTTGCTTTAACAGAATCAAAGAGTAGAGTGGTGGTTACCAAAGACTGGGATAGCCATGTGAGTGGGAATGAGACAGGAAGATGAAAAGGGCATAAAGTTACACTTAGGCAGGAGAGGTAATTCCAGATCTATTGCATAGCATGGTAACTATTGTTAATGAGGATGTTATACATTCTTGAAAAATGCCAAGGTAATGGATGTTAAATGTTCATAACACAGCTATGATGAGTATATTTGGTAATGCATGTGTTAGCTATTTTAGTCATTTGACAATGCATATAAGTTTCAATGTGTCATGCAGTACATGATATATATATACATATATATTTATTTATATATATTTTTTATATATATACAGAGAGAGAGAGAGAGAGAGAGAGATTAAAAAGCAGAGAACAGAGTTAGGGCATTGTGAGAGTCTCCAGCTAATCCAAGATTCCAGTACCAGAGTGACTAGCAAAATCTGTCCTAACAGGAAACATAGGGAAACTGGACATAGCAGTAGACTGCTTTTCTAATTGAGATTCATCTTTTATCTGATGAAGCCCAAATGATTAGCTTTCCAACCTGTTTTCAGTAAGAAAACAGGAAAACGGTACTGGAAGATGCTCTTGTACCTCTTCTCTGAACCACATCCAAATTATGCCTAACTGAACGTTGTGCTTGCGATGGGAAAACATCCTTGTGCTTTCTTTGGTTTCCCTGGGAAAACCTGGGCTGGAGTAGGTCTTAGTTCTTCAGATGCAAGGCTCAGATTCAGTATTCTACCACAATAAGAGAGAAATTCAAGGATGTTTTGCTTATGGATCTTGCACATGGTCATAAAGTGTCAGGAGGCCAGTCATCTTACCCAGGAAGTTTTGAACCAGGAATGAAGAGTCAAACTGAAAAGGAGGAGATCATGGCAACAGAGCTATATAGAGAAGGATGTTTCTAAGTTCTTATTTTGGTCACTGGCTTGAGTCACCTGAGTGTGATGTAGAATATAACTACGTCAAATGTTGGTTCCTACTTCTGGCATGAAAACATTAAGCATGCTCAAAATGGACATCATATTGGTCCCCTCCTCCTTTCTATGATGAAATAGTAAGAGACTAGAAAACTTCACAAAGTGAGGAAGTTTATTTTGGTTCATGGTTTAGGAAGTACAATGTCAAGGAACCACATCTGGAGATGACCTACTTGCTGGCAATGTGTCGAGATTGTATAGGGCATCATACTTCAGGATACAAGGGAGTCAGCATGTACATCCTTGTGTTTTCTCTTGACTCTCCTCTGTTTAATGACTCCAAGATTAAATCATAGGAGCTCTGACCTCATCACGTTAATTAATCTAATCTTCCTCCCTGAGTCCCATCTCTGAACACCATAATCTGATTAAATTTCCACACTCTACTTTATAGTGGAGGCAATTTCAAGAAATGAAACCTTAGGAAATACTAAAACAATAACCAAATCATAGAACATTCCTAGGTATATAAGTAATAACAATTTACTAGGAGTGATTGCCAGAAGCTGGAATAGGGGATGCATTGATCAAGGAATACAAAATTTCAGTTACACAGGAAGAATAAGTTAAGGGTATCTATTATACATCATGGTGACTGTAGTTAACACCATTATGTTGTGTATTTTAAAACTTCTCCAAGTAGATTGTGTCATTGCTATGTAGCAAAATAATAGTATGTGAGGAAATACACATTTATTACCTTGATTTAGTCATCCTAATACATATATGTGTATGTATATATAAATATCATATGAATACCATAATTACACATAAATTCACACAATTTTAATTGTCTATTAAATGTTTTAAATAATGTAACAATACACCAATTGCATAGATTTTCTCAGCACATGTTTATCATATATGTGTATGAGTGTGTGTGTATGCTAAATGGACAGACATACAGCAATCTACTAAGTGGTAATCTACTAAGGTGAGCAGCATTCATTACGGCAACCTAGATCAGTCCAAAGAGGTGAGTAACATAACTTGAAATATATGAATGATGGTCAAAGTTTGGAATAGTTAATTTAAGAAGTTTAAGATATCAAGTTTCAGAGCCCCATCATAATCTCTAACCACTCACTGGTCTCTCAGCAGAGTCTCAGCTAATTAGCAATCATAAGGCAAAATTTGTTCTTTAAACCCCACATAAAGAAAAAACGAACAAGTTTAATTTGTAGCTAATCAAATTCATATCCATGATTTAGTTGTTAATATTTTATTTTTATGTGTTTATTGAAATATATTTCACATGCAATAGAATCAATTTAAAGTGCACACATCTTCTCTTTATGATTTTAGAACATTATCAGCAACCTTTCCAAAGTATCATAATTATTTGAGCTACCCTCCATGTTCCCCATTCTCAAATTTCAATTCAAGGAATCCTATATCTATAGATTTGCCAATTCTGGACATTTTTATGAATGACATCATACAATATTTGGATTTTTATGGCTGTTTTCTTTCTCTTAGCATAATGTTTTCAAAGTTTTCTCTTATAATTTGAATTACTATTCATTTTTTCTCAGTCAGATACATTCCTCATAAAGATATATCATGTTATTTGTCCACTTAAAATTGATGAACATTTAAATTATTTCTACTTTTTTCTATAAATAATGCTGGTACATGCATTTATCTAAAGGTTTCTGTGTGGATGCTGGTTTTCATTTAGTTTGGGATACATTTAAAAATAGCACTGCAGCTATGGTTTATGTCTAACTATTTCCACAGATCTTCACACATTTATAGGTGGGGTTTGAAGGAGGTGATTAGATCATGGGAGGAGATACTCATCAGTGAATTAGTTCACTGATGAGTTTATCCCTAAAGATGACATAGGGAGGTGAAGCCTGGTTGAAGGATGTGCGACCTGGAAGTGTCTATCTCCCACCCTCCTCCCTGTGTTTCCCTCCACCGTGCCATGGACACTTTATCCTCTGCCACACCCTCTTCCATGTCACCCTGCATTGGAGCCAGCTGGCTATATGCTGAAACCTCTCCAAAGTGTGAACCAAAATGAATATTCCCTCCTTAGAGTTGTGGGTGTCCAATATTGTGATTTGGTGACTAGGAAATTAACTAAGGTGGCTGTATTATTTAGTAAATCAGTGCTTGACATTTGGAGGTGCTACCCAAGTTTTTTAAAAGCAGCTATGCTACTCTACATTCCACCAGTATTATATAATGTCTCTATGTCCTTGTCAACTTGTTATTCTCTGGTATTTTGATTATAGCCATCCAAGTGATTATAAAGTAGTAATTCAGATTTTATTTATAATTCCCCAATGACTAATTATACTATCTTTCTGTATTTAAAAGGTATGTAAATAATCAAATGAATTAAACCTTTTATTAACTATATTTCATGGGAAATTAAAGACATGCAAAATATTTATAGAAATGGTGAAAATTATAAAAAATATGTATGCAAAAAATGCCCCAATTATTTTTACATACACCATATGCTAAATACAAACACACAAAAGAATAAGCAAGTCTGACCTTGCATGGGCACACACAATTGTCTGTATATATTTACACAATGACAGGGGAAACATACATTTAATGTCAAATTAGTTCCAGGTATTAGATGCTATTACAGTTAATACAAAATTTCTACAAACATCATCTCATATCATCTGATCACTGAAGGTCACACTCCAAAGGAAATGAATGCAGCTGTGCAGTATATCATACAATAATGAAACTTTTGTTCAAAGAAGGGAACTGTAGAACATCTGGATTTTCTGTTTTATAATTTCCACCAGTCAATTATAGAACATTGATCTGAAAACAGATGGTCTGATAGGCAGATGGAATTCTCCAGTGTCAAACATTAACATAGGAAATTTATTGACAAAGAATTTCACTCCATGAAATAAATTCTGTGTGGTAGCTACCTATGTGCTATTACTTAATTAAGTGACTTTTTATCTCTCACTAAAATTAAACCAAATATCATTGTCTGATAGAGTATCATACTCTTAACCCACTGTCTATATTGGCTGCTTTTCCTCAAGAGAAGCAACAGTTAATTCTTCACTGTATTTTTGGCCAGATGATAATTAAATTGTCAGGTTTTCTGAATGAGTAATGAAACATCTGTTCTCAGTACTGCTCTACTCATAACAATTTCACCTGTTAGTAGACGAAGAAAAGTTCTTGCCTATGAGTTGTTTCCCACAATTACATTTTGTAGGTGAAAGGAGGAAAAATTGGAATTCATATGTAATATATAAAAATGTAGTTTACAAAATTTTCACACCACTCAAAAAACACATATTAAAGTGTCTCTACTGATACAAAAGGAAAATTGGTCGTTTTAACTCTGATAAAATATAAGTGCTAAGATATAGCATATTGCATTTATTGCCTGGAAGTTAATTCCAAAAATAACTTGTAAATTTTGATTGTCTGCTTTTCTATTACTGTAATGCAATACCCGAGATAATGTGGTTATAAAGAGAAAGGGTTTGACTGATAGTTTTGGAAGTTGCATTCCTGGTCAGTTGGTCTCATTGCTTTGGATTAGAATCAAAGCAGCAAGTCATTATGGGCTGTGGGGAGCAGTTGAGCAAGAGATCAATCACACATGTGGGGCTAGAGCAAGGCCAGTCCCAAGAACACACAGTGCCCGAGGTGAGCCATAGGAGAAGGGTTTTCAACAGTTATCAACCTCTTGTTGATCATATAAATAAATACACTGCAGTCACTAGGCAGTTCCTTTCTCCCATCAGGAAAAGGGGTTCCACCTGTCCTCACCTTCCTGCTTTATTTTTATTATAAAGAGAATAAAATCCAGCAAAATAAAACAGATCGAAGCCAGTTAAACTAGTGTAAGTGACACAGGACTTCTAAACAGTACAAAATCAACAATGGTTACTATAATGTCTCTTTGTTGTCTTCAAAATAGCTATACATACCTTCAGACATAGTAAAAATCATACAAAACAGAACAGAATAGAACCAATAAAAACAAAACAATGAATGCAGTAAAGGACTTCAAAACAAGACAATAATAAATCCAAAATGGCTACCACAATATATCATGCCATCTTTGAAATAGCTGCCCATGCCATCGAATATAACAAAACCAAACAAGCAAAACAGAATAAGACTCAACCCAACAAAACAATGAAAATGATGCAGGACTTCAAAACAAGACAATAGGGAATTAACAATGGCCACCACCTCCAGAAGGAGAGCCCTCATATAGCTCAGTGGCATAGCACCTGTGTGGCAATCTTTCTGCTGTTGGACTCTTGCCTTCACTGCTTCATCCTCCACTGTACTTCCCCTAGGAATTTCAAGAGCTGCGTAGTACACAGTAGTAGGTGTAGCAATGCTGATCATTCTCAGCACCCAGGAAATCCAAAGAGAGAGAGAGAGGAGACCAGAATCCAAAATCTCCTTGGAATACCCCATGTCTTTCAGATTGCCAACAGCCCTCAACAGTGCCCAACTGAGGACCAAGAATTTAACACATATGCCTTTTGGGGGTCATTTAAGATCCAAACTGTAGTATACGTATTATAAAGCAGAACCTAAGAAATCAGATTACTGATTCTGCCAGCAAGCAACCACTCCCAATGTATGACATTGTTGCACATACCGTATGACAAATATTGCCAAGGAATATTGGCAAAAACATGATACCTAGAAGACAGTTGAAACATAACTCAATATTTCAGTGACATAGGTACAATAAAACAGAAAGTAAAACTGATAATTTTGCAGAATGCCATAAAATTTCTGGGTCTGCTATGATAAATCATATCTTTCACCTCCCCTCAAACAAGTAAAGTACCCTGGCTATAGTCAAAAAACAAGTACAGAAAGACTATGATAGATATGAAAAAGAGGAAAATTAAGGACTTCTGTACTTAATGAATAATATGCTAATCAGTTCTGTCTTTTCTTATTGCCTCATATATTAGGGCATTAAAGCATTTAACATCTACAACATTCCAATTATCCCTCTAGATTATCATCTAGAAGAACATTCCCCTAACCATATGGTAGGGAAAGAACACAAAGGGGATTAATCATAAAGAAAAAATAAGACTTCATCAAAAAAATCATTAAGAGCAAAGGATGAAGGATTAAAAAGACACTTATTGATCATAGAAAGCATAAATGACTTGTAATCAGACAAATGGAGACATATACACTGATTTCTTTAAACAGGAAAATTTCATAAAAGCTAGGTAAACTTTGAATAGGATCATCATAAAAGAACATATCTAAATTATTAATATATATAAAGCCATCAAAGTTCATAATACATAGAGAAACACAAATTGAAATTTGTACCCCAAATCCACCAGAATGATTGATTTATACAAATCTAATATGAGTCCTCATGTTGGAATAATTTTATTAGATACAACTGTAGATCTGAAAAAACTGATTTTTAAATGTGACTTTCAGTCAACGTTTGTAAATAAGCTTTGATTTGTTTTTAAAATAAGTATTTCACACATAAATTTAAAATGTTTATCTTCTATTAAAATACATGATGATTTCCCTCAAGAGTGAATTACTGAATAGTACAGTTATTTGGATGAATTCTGATAAGACAAAGCTTTAGCTAAAAATGACAATTTAATTTTAGTTCAACACATGGTAGAAAAGTAGAATTTAAAAACATGAATATTTTACTGAAGCAATTGCAACTGAATATATGTAGGCTTCTATTAATAATATAATTTCAAATAACAGAAAATTGATGTTATAGATGGATTGTACAGAACTAAAAGTACCAATTGCCCAAAACCTCCAACTAAAACTTTTTTATGAAGGATGCCATATATAATTAAATTTCACAGTCAAAAGAAAAAGCCTTTTAAATACTTTTATTAGTGTGATAACTATACATGTTCAAATGGAATACCCTATCAAGCTTTGTAATAACATTTCTGTTTTTCCCCACTTAGAATAGCATTGCTAAATTATAGTTAATGACCCATTTTGAATCCCTTCAAATTATACAGTGAATGATGTGAGTTAATGTGCTCTATTACCTTTTTAACATTTCTTAAGTATTTTTCCAAGTTTTTTAAAAGAGAAAATATGTTTCAGCCACATCAAAAGTTATGTAAAACTTCTCCAGATATGGAGAGCTGTTTTTCTTACTTTATTTCTTTAACCACAGATTTAAAATCATAGGTAAAAAGTATCTATAAACATAGCACTTGATTTAATACTATTAGTAAACTAACTTTAAAAGAAAATCAAAATATCACAGTTTAAGCCGGGCGTGGTGGCGCACGCCTTTAATCCCAGCACTCAGGAGGCTGAGGTAGGCGGAGCGTTGTGAGTTCGAGGCCGGCCTGGGCTACAACGTGAGCGCAAGGCCGACCTGAGCTACACAGTGCGACCCTGCCTCAAAAAACCAGGGCTGGGAGTTTGTCTCGGTGGCTTAAGCGCCTGTCTGGCAGGTGCGAGGTTGTGAGTTCAATCCCCAGTACCACAAAAAAAAAAAAAAAAAAAAAAAAAATCACAGTTTAGAAAGAAAATATTTTATGATAAGGTATAACAATTATTTGAATTGATACTGTGCTCTCAAATATCATCTCCACTTAACTATTATGGTTTTAATAATATAAGACTTCTCTGTTGTTCTAGTGATCCTATTTAATCTAAATAAATCTCTCTGTATCTTCCTAACATCAGAAACTTAACAGAATTATGTGTTTGTCTTGGTTACCTTTCTCTGCCAAGGCAAAATACTTGACACCAAAAATGAAAGAAGGAAAGGTTTATTTAGCTTACTGTTAGTGGAGGTTTCAGTCCATAATCAGCTGGCCCCAAGGCAGGGTGGCATGGCACGGGGGCAACACTTCAAGGCAGCAGCCTGCAAAAGTGGCCAGAGCAAAAGAGGGGAACAGCAAACCTTTTTTCCTCCTTTATATTGTACACAAGCCACACCCGCTCCAGGGCCATAGTAGCACTGGCAAAATCTCCTTGCCCTCCTCTTGCACAGGATGGGGAAATTTACAAAGTAAGAACCCTGGCTCCCTGCTGAGTCTCTCAGTTAAACTTATAAACTTCTCAAATTGACACAATGTATCTACCATACAGTGGTCATGAGCATTAATTCATAATTAAAGGAAATAAATGTCTCACAGGGTGGAAATTGGTTAGATGCTCCTTACCTGTTGGAAGGGGTTCATCAAAGCTTATTCCTAAAGCACAATGGCAGCTGCTTAAGTATATAAATCCAAAAAACTACCACACATTGACCTTGTGTATTTATAAAATATGGCCAAAGGGGGATGTGGTGCACTGTGTAATACAAATCAGCAAACAGTGAACACTTTCATCATGACATGCACAAGTGTGGTAGACCCACATTCAACAAAATTATCTTGAACTACAGGATATATATTCTTTCCTCCTTTATTAAAAAGTTTTGAATAGTGAATGTTGAATGCTTAATTCTCAACAAGTAACTGAATTGGCAATCTTAAAAAATGAAACACATCTCAAATTTGCACTTTTTTGTTGTTTTGTGTCAATGTCTCTATGTCATTTCAGGAATCCTGCCTTAGCCTCCAGAGTGCTCGACCACGTAGAGTCTTTAAATCATTTTTTAATGTAACCATTCCCTTTTCTTCTGTGAATTTAAACTGTGAAATGCCTACGAGTGTTTAGTGCATACAACCTTGCCAAGTGGCTTAAAGAGATTGATTTGTAGAATACCTGTAATCATTGTGAAACAGTGGATTAAAGAAATCTAAATACTCTTCTGCCACAACTCCAGAAATCCTACATGAAATCTAACAAATCTATTTTAAATTTTAATCTGATTTTGTCTTTAATAAAGGGAAGTTTCCAATTTCCAAAAATAAAGTGAGAACTTAAACCTACGCAGGAAGACTAAGGAGCTGATGCTCTTGACTCCAAGTCTCCCGAGACAGGAACACACATTCGGAGGGTTGACGCCAACACAAAGCCAGCAGGACAGGCCCTTGCGCCCACGATGGTTAAGGGGCAGCAAACATCACTGAAATTAAGGATCTTTAACTGTCCATGAGCTCTGAAATATATGTGTCCGGAGAACACACAGAGACTAAGTTGTTTCTTATGTGCAGGGTGTCTCCGTGAAAGCAAGCTTCTCAGAGGACTTCAGACTGCTGGTCTGTTTCTACTTTAGTTTAAACGTCACAAACTCCCACGACAAACGTTACCATAAAAATTAGTCAGTGACTTTCGAACTTCTAAGATATCCAAAACAAGTAAACCAAACCTGCTGGCAAGACACAATTCAACACAACTAAACCAAGATGCTTACTGGCATTTCCCATGGAAGAGGTCTTCGTGAGCAAAAATTACAAATGTGGATGGTAGCAG
>RJWM01023983.1:0-31268 GCA_004363535.1 Dasyprocta punctata | reverse complement strand
CTTTATTTGAAAGATAAGTACTAAGAAGGTGTCTTCACAAATCTTGATATATAAATAAAATATATGTGCATAATTAGATACAATTTACATTTTGTGAGAGCTATGATATGCTGAATAGTGTGATATGTTACCACAAATGACAAATCATCCTAGGATGGAGTACCCTACTGCAGTCAAGTTTGTCTAAATAGGCAGGTAATCTTTGTGAAATGACTGATGCATTTCATTATGTTATATGATTGCATGAAGTCTTGACATCAAATTATTAAGATATCTTTAGTTTTTTTTTAAACTGCTATAAATATTTTTATACAGATCTGAGTGAACTGAATATCTTAAAATTAATTGAGACTCATGGTATGATCCAGGATATTGTTTTGTTTGGCAAATGTGCACTTCTGAAAGAAATCATATTCTAATATTTTGGTCAAAGTGTTATGTAAACAGCAATTATATTGATGGGTCCATTTTTGATGATTTTTTTGTTTAATTTTATTAGTTATTGAGAGTGGGACTTGACATCTTTGATTATAATTTTTGTTTGTTGCTATTTTGTTGAATTTATCAATTCTCAGAGTCTTGGTGGGGTTTTTAGGGCTTTCTAAACATAGAATCATATTACCCAAAAACATGATTTAACTTCCCTCTTTGCTATTTGCATTTCTTTTAATCTGTCTTTTGCTTAACTGCACTGGCTAAAATTTCTGTCACTATATTGAATAAGGTAGTTGGAGTAGACATCTTTTGTTTGCTCTTGATCTTAGGGGAAATGCTTTCTTTTTTTTTAACTCATTCAGTATGTTGTCTATGTGTCTATTATATGTTGCTTTTATTGCATTGATGTATGATTCTTCTACACTTAGGTTTTTTTTTTTTTTTTTTTTTTTTTTTTTTTTTTTTTTTTTTTTTTTTTTTTTTTTTTTTTTTTTTTTTTTTTTTTTTTTTTTTTTTTTTTTTTTTTTTTTTTTTTTTTTTTTTTTTTTTTTGCGGCACCAGGGATCAACTCACAACTTTGCGCTCGCCAGAGAGGCACTTAAGCCACTGAGCCAAACTCCCAGCCCTAGATTTTGAAGCAGGGTCACACTATGTAGCTCAGGCTGGCCTTGCACTTGCCTTGTAGCCCAAGGCAGCCTCGAACTCACAGCATTCCACCTACCTCAGCCTCCTGAGTACTGGGATTAAAGGCATGCGCCACCACGCCTGGCTTTTTATACTTAGTTTATTCAGTGATTTTACATGAAGGAATGTTGAATTATGTCTAAGATATTTTCTGTATCTAATTAGATGATCATGAGGTTTTTATACTTGATTCTGTTTGTGGAGCATATTATTATTTTTAAAATTTAACTTTATTTGTATATTTAGATATACATAATAACATTCATCATAAGAAATTTGTTTTTTGCATGACGTATTTTGTGGGTTCTTTTTTGTTTTTTGTTTTTGGTATCGGGGATTGAACTCACAACCTTGTACCTACCAGTCAGGCACTCATGCCACTGAGCTAAATTCCCGGCTTTACATGATATATTTTGATTCTTCTTTTTTTCCCAATCCCCTCCCCTCCAATCCATTTGTCTTCCTCTCCTTATTTATATAAGCTTTGTTTCCATTTTCTCCTCCTATTCTCTTTTTCTTTTCTTTCTCCTTTCTACTTTCCCTTCCTTTCTAGGTCCACTTTCCGTTTGAATATTTTCTTCCTGTTGCACAATATCTATTATGTATACTAATTCTTAGTTATCCTTTTGGTTTCTAACACCAGAGAAATAGTGTGATATTTAAACGTATGTGTCTAATTTATTTCACTTAACAGTATAGTCTTTGATCCCAGCGCTTGGGAGGCTGAGACAGGAAGATCCTTGTGAGTTTGAGACCAACCTGGCTACAAAGTGAGCTCAAGGCCAGCCTGAACTACACAGTGAGACCTTGTCACAAAAACAAAAACAAAAACAAAAACCAAAACATAAAAACCAGAGTATACACTCAACTTGCATCTGTTTACCGAGAAATGTCTCCAGATTAAGCTTCTTTATGGCAGAGTATACTCTATTGTATAAAAATTGACATCTTTGTCCATTTATCACTTGATAGGCACCAGGGTTGTTTCCAAGATTAAGCTATTACAAACTGTGCTGCTATAAATATGGGTTTGCATATAACACTGTGGTATGGTGCTTGTAATTATTTTGGGAGATACCAAGAAAGGAAATAACTGGATCAAAAGGGACCTCTAGTTTTAGTTTTTGGAGGAATCACGACATTGATTTCCACAGTGGTTGCAGCAGTCTGCACTCTTATCAACAGTGTTCCTCTTTCATCACAGCACCTGGAGAATTTGTTACTTGTTGATTTCTTGATCATAGCCATTCTTTCTGGGGTGAGATGGAATTTCAACAATGTTGTAATTTACATCTCTCAAGTGACCACAGATGTTGAACAGTTTTTCATATATTTATTTGCTATTTCTACTTCATTAGAGAAGTGTGTACTCATTTCAGATGCCCATTTTTGGATTGGATCTCTAAATTTGGGAAGTCTATTTTTTGTTTGTTTGGTTATGGTTTTTTTGAGTTGTTTATACTAGTCTTTTGAGGAATAACTGGCAAAAATGTTTCCTACCGTGCGGGTTATTGCTTCACTTTGTTGGTGGTTGTTTTTGCTGTGTAAAAACCTTTTAGAAAAGATCCCAGTTGTTGATGAGGGTTTTGCCTACACATGTCTTCTACCTATTTTGTCTTCCAGTAGATTTAGTGTTTCTGTTTTAAAATTTATGTCTTTGATCCATTTCAATTTTACTTTTGTGTATAGTGAGAGATATGGACCTAGTTTTAATCTTTGACTTGTGGACAGCTAGTTCTTTCAGCACCACTTATTAAAGAGGTTTTCTGCTCCAGTGAACATGTATGGCCCCTTTCTCAAAGATAAGGTAGATGTATATGTTTGGAGTTGTTTCTGAATCTTCTAAACTGTTCCATTGACTTTCAGGTCTGTTTTTTGCCTGTACTGTACAGTTTTTAGTGATAGCTTTATAGTATAATTTCAAGTCAGGAAATGTGATAACTCCCCACCCCAACAAGTCTTGCCTTTGTTGTCCAGAATTGCTTTTGCTATTCTAGGTGTCTTCTGGGTTCAGATGAATTTTAGGAATTTTTCTAATTCTGTGAGGTCTTTTATTGGTATTTTGATTAGAATTTCATTAATTATCTGTAACAATTTAGGGATTATGGCTCTTTTCACTGTAGTGATTCTTCCTGCCCAAGAATAAAGAATATCTTTTGATTTTCTTGTATCCTCTTTGATCTCTTTTTGAGGAGTACTATAGTTTTGTTTTTATTTTCTTTTACTTTTAAATGTAAAGGTATTTTATTTCCTTCAGTGGATTGATTCTTACGTGGTTCATTTTTTGTAAGCTACGATGAAAGATGTGTTTTCCCTAATTTCTCTCTCAGTGAGTGTGCTATTTGTGTACAAGAATGGTATTGATTTTTGAGTATTCATTTGATTATTAAGGTTATTATTTTTGAGTACTGAATTTGGTTATTAAGTCTAGAAGTCTTTTGATGGATTTTTGGGGTCTTCTATGTAGAGTATCACATCATCTGCAAATAGTGATAATTTAACTTATTCCTTTCCTATTCATATTAATTTTATGTATTTGTTTTATGTAATTATTGCAGCCAGTATTTCCAGAACTGTATTGAATGGAAGTGTTGATAGTGGGTGTCACTGTCATGTTCTTGACTTTAGAGTGAAAGTTTTTAGTTTTTGACCATTTAGTATGATGTTGGCTGTTGGTTTGTCATAGATGGCTTTTATCAGATTGACATAAAGACCATCTATTACAATTTTCTGTGAATTTTTTGTTTTTATCATGAATAAGTGTTGGACTTTGTTAAATGCTTTTTCTGCATCTATTGAGATGATCATGTGGTTTTTGTCCTTTTTTCTGTTAATATGGTGTGTTACATTTATTGATTTTTGTGTGTTGAACCATTCCTGCATCCCTGGGATGAATCCTACTAGGTCATGGTGTATAATCTTCTTGATGATTTGCTACAATCTGTTTGCCAGTATTCTTGTCAAGAATTTTTGTGTCTATGTTCATTAGAGAGATTGGCTGTAGTTTTCTTTTTGGTCAAATCCTTCTCTGATTTTGGTTTCAGGGTAATGCTTGCTTCCAGGAAAAAGTTAGGAAATCTGTTTCCCTTTCAATTTCATTAAAGAGTTTGGGGTATAGTGACATTAGATCCTCTCTAAATTTCTTGTAATATTCAGAGTGAATCATTCAGGTCCTGGCCTTTTCTTTGTTTATAGGTTTTCAATTACATCTTCAATGTCACTGACTGATATTGGGTTATACAGATATTTTGTAGCTTCTTGATTCATCTTTGGCACTTTATATGTATCTAAGCACTGGACCATTCTGCATACTCTGTCTTACTAGAATGCAGATTCTCAAAGTAGGTACTGATGATATTCTGAATTTCTGCAGGATTCATTGTAATTTCACCTTTTCCATTCCTAAATTAATGGATTTGAATCTTTTCTTCTCTTTCTGTGATAAGGTTGGCTAAGGATTTGTCTATTATATTTAATTTTTCAAAGAAGTAACTTTTCAATTTGTTGCTTCTTTGTACTGTTTTCTTCTAAAAATTTTTATTTTTAAGAGGAAAAACACAAAATTTCAAAACAAGATAATGATAGAGTAGCAATGATTAATATATTGTGCATTATTATCTTTAAATTAGTTACTCAGAGTACAAGATATAGGCTTTTAATTGTCTGAACACTAATAGCACACTAATAGCACAACCTCTATTTTCAGTGAATTAAGAGAAATTGGTAGTATAACTATCTTAACTATATCCTAACAGATTCACTGTTGAATACGACAAGAAATTTAGAGAACAAAATATTATTTCCCTTTTCCCTTCTTTCTTTTCTCTTTTCCCTCTTCTGTTTCTCTTTCCTTTTGAGCAAGTTCTTACCATTTCACAGTATCTTTTGTACATTTTGGATCTTATGTACTCTTTCAGCTTCTCATAATAGGGAGACAATACATGTTTAATCTGATTTATTTCACCTATAAGTATTGTCTCAGATTGGATCCACTTACCTATGAAAGTCTCCAATTTATTCTTCTTTATTGCTGAGTAGTACTCTATTGTATAGAAAGACCACATCGTTTTTTACCCATTCCTTGGTTGATGGATATTTGGGTTGTTTCCAGGATCTAACTATTATTAATCGTGCTGCTATAAATATGGGTGCACATGTATCTCTGTGGTATGATGTTTTTAATTCTTCTGGGAAGATACTCAGAAGGGGAATAGCTGGGTCAAATGGAGCCAATAATCCTAGAGTTTTGAGGGATTTCCCCACTGATTTCCACAGTGGTTGCGCCAGGCTACACTCCCACCAGCAGTGGACAAGGATTCGTTCTTCCCCACAGCTCCCTCATTTGTTATTTGTTGAATTTCTTGGTAATAGCCATTCTTTCTGGGGTGAGAAGGAAAGTGAGTGTTGCTTTAATTTGCATCTCTTAAATGATCAGTGATGTTCAACTTTTTTTGTATATTTATTTGCCATTTGTATTTCTTCATTTGAAGAGTGTTTTTCATCTCACATGCCCATTTTTGGATTCAATCTTTAAACTTGGGAGGTCTGATTTTTTTTAGTTTCTTTTATGTTCTTGAAGCAATGCTTTATTTGAGAAACAACTGGCAAATATTTTCCCCCAAAATGTGGATTGTTGCTTCACTCTGTTGGTGGTTTCTCTCACTGTGCAAAAATTTTTCCATAAGATGAGATGTCAATTGTTGATTCTTTAGGATGCTTTCTATGCAATCAGGGTTTTATTCTTAAGTTTGCCTACACCAGTGTCTTCAAGAGTTTTATCTACTCTATCTTCTATCAGATTTAATGTTTCTGCTTTAAAATTTACCTCTTTGATTCATTTCAAATTTAGTTTAGTGTATGATGAAAGATATGGGTCCAATTTTAATGTTTGATATGTGCAAAGCCAGTTTTTGCAGCATCAATTATTAAAGAATCTATTTTTCTTCCAGGGGATGTTTTTGGTATCTTTGTCAAAGATAGGGTGACTGAATATGTTTGGAGTTGTTTTTGTATTTTCTGATGTGTGCCTTTGATCTTCAGTTTTTTTGTTTTTTGTTTTTTTTTTTTTTTGCCAATACCATGCTGTTCTTATCACAGTAACTTTATAGTATAATTTCAAGTCCAGGATTGTGGTGCCCTTTGCCTTTCCTTTGTTGCCCAGAATGCTTTTGCTATTCTGATATTTTCTGTTTCCAAATGAATTTTAGGATTGTTTTCTGTAATCCTGTGATATATGCTGCTGGAATTTTGGTTGGAATTGCATTAAGTCTGTATAACAGTTTTGGAAGTATGATCATTTTCACTACATTAGGTCTTCCTACCCAAGAGCAAGGGTTATCTTTCCATTTTCTGTTATTATCTTCATTCTCCTTTTTCAGAGTACTGCAGTTTTCAATGTAGAGGTCTTTTACATCCTTTCTTATATTGATTCCAAACTGTTTGATTTTTTTGGATGCTATTGCAAAAGGCATTGTTTCCCTGATTTCTCTTAGTGAATTTTTTACTTTGTTTTATTAATATGCTAGTGATTTTGGTGTGCTGACTTTGTATCCAGCTACAATACTGAATTTGCTTATTAGATTTAGCAGCCTTTTAGTGGGGGTTTTGGCATCTGCCATGTAGAGCATCATGCCATCTGCAAATAATGATGACTTAACTTCAATTCCTATCATTATTCCTTTTATTTATTTCTCCTGTGTAATTACCCTGGCTAAAGTTTCCAGGACTATGTTGAATAAGAGTGCAGACAGTGGACATCCTTGGATTGAACCTTATTTTAGAGTAAAAGCTTTCAGTTTTTGTTCATTTGGGATGAAGTTGGCTGAAGGTTTGTCATAGATTGCTTTTATCAGATTGAGGTAAAGACCATTTATTTCAATTTTAGGTAGGGATTTTATCATGAATGTGTGATGGACTCTGCCAAATGTTTTTCTGCACCTATTGAGATGATCATATAGTTTTTGTTCTTGGTTCTGTTATTTGTAGTTTTTTCTTAGTCTCCATTGCATTATCTTTTGCTCTGATCTTTATAATTTCCTCTCTTGTATGAGGCTTGCTCTTTTTTTCCTACAAGTTTGACATTCAACATTAGGTTGTTGATTTAAGATCATTATGTTTTTCTGAAGTGGGAATTCACTGCTACTAATTTCCTTCATATACTGCTTTCACTGCATCCCATAAGTTGTAATATATAGTATTGGCATGATTGTTTAATTGTAGATACTGTCTAATTTCTTTTTTAGTTTCATCTGTGACTCGTAGAATGTTCAGAAGGTTGTTGTGTAATTTCCATGTGTTTATGTAATTTTTGGCCTTTCTTTGCCATTAATCTCTCAGTTTGACCTAATAATATGGGATAATTTAAATTCTTTTGCATTCACTTTAGCATGGTCTATGATGTAGTATGTGATCTACTTTCAAGAATGTCACATGCGTAGATGAGAAGAATGCATATTCTGATGGTCTGGGTTGGACCACCGTGTGGAAATCTACTAAGTCCATTTTATCAGAAGTTTCATTCAGTTCTGATATTTCTTTGTCTAGTTATATATGTAACAGTGGGACATTGAGTTCTCCCTTTACAATTGTTATCGTGCTTGTTTGATATTTTGTGTCCATTAATATTTATTTTATATAATTGTGTATGCTTGTATTTGGTGCATTTATAGTAATGATTCTTATCATTCTCCTTTTTGGAATGTTTCCTTAACAAGGATTTAGTGGCTTCTTTGTCTCTCTTGAATAACTTTGGCACGAAATTCACTTATCTGCAAATACAATAGCTATTTCTGCTTTTTCCAGGTTCCTGTAATGTGAAGTATTGTTTTCTATCCTTTGACTTTTAATCTATGTATTTTTCTTTAAGATGAATGTGTAGCTTGAATACATCATATTGTTGGATCTTGTTTATTGATTCATTTTGCCAGTCTGTTTCTTTTGACTTGTGAATATAGACCATTTACACTGATGGTTATAACTAACATGTATTGACTTATTGTTGTCACCTTTTTTTCTAGTTAGTTCTCTTTTTTCTCCTCTTTTCAATTGCTTGCCTCATCTGGGGGATTCTTTCTGCTGATTTGGTGGTGCTGTGTTTTTCATTATCCTTCTATAATACCCTTCAGAACATTTTGGAGTGCAGTTTTGTGGTCATGAATTTCTTTAGTGTTCTGTGTCATGAAATATCTTATTTCTCCATCAATTTAGAAAGATGGTTTTGTAGGATGAGAATCTAGTTTGTTTGTTATTTTCTTTCAGTGCTTGAAGTATTTCAGCTCAAGTTGTCTTTGATTTAAAGGTTTGTGTTGAGGATTCTGATGGGCTTTCCTTTATAAGTGATTTGTTTGCTCTGTATCAGCCTTTGATATTCTGTTCTTGTGTTCAAATTCTGGATTCTTAACTATTATATGCATTGGTATAGATTTATTTTTTATTATGGTTAATTGAAGTGTATATGCCTCACTTATCTGTATGTCAAATTCTTTTCTCTGTGGTTGGGAAATTTTCTGCCATTATTTTTCTGAACATGTTTTTCATTTCATTTGAGTTATCTACTGCTTTTTCATTGACTCTGATCAATCTTTTTTTTTCTTCTTTGCATCATCTAGCAGGTATTGGAATGACTTTTTGTAGACCTTTGCTATTTTTAAGTCTTTCTTTTCATGATTACTAACTGCAAACCTGTCTTCTAGATCTGGTGTTCTGTCTTCACATTGTTTTGCTATGCTGTGTGTGCTTCCAATAGAATTTTAAATCTCTTGGATATCTGTCTGAATCTGTTTCATGGAGTCCATTTACTTCCTTTATTATACCTTCATGGTTTCCATCATCTTCCTAAGCTCCTATTCTTTAAAATTTGTTCATATTCTGGATTCACTAACCATGTTCCATTATAGTCATCCTGTCTGTAGCGATCTGAGAAATTATTTCTAATTTGATTTTTTTTTCAATCTACTCATTCATCTGTTATGTTACTTCCACTGTTACCACTTCAGAGAATCCAGGTGTGTTCTTTGGAATTGTTCAACCTAATTACCCGCTGTGTTTTTGCATTTGGAGAGCTGGAATTCTGGGGTTGCAGTTTGCTACTGTGTCTTCTTATTTTCTATTTTTTTAAGTTTAATTTCTGCATTGATGCTTAAAAATTGTTTATGGTATGTTGCTTTATTGCTAGTATCAAGAACCTTTAGGAAATAACTACTTCTCAGGGATGTCTTTCAGGTATAGTGGTTTTTGGGTTTTGAGTCTGTTGCAAGTTCATAGCTCTTTAATTTATTGGGGATGAGGAGTTGCTGCCTATTTGGCTTACACACCAGTTCTTTGGCAGTTGTTTATAGTATTGTTTATGACCCTTAGGCAATCTCAGTCTTTGCAAACATGGAAGAACACCTGATTAGAACAACTGTGTCACCTTGGTTAAAGCAGTATAATCAGTCATAACAATAGCACCAAGCATTGCCTAGACAATGACAAACTGTGGTAACTATTAATTTGCCACCTTTTACCATTTGAACAAGATTTTTATACAGCAAAATCTAAAACAAACCTGAAGATTGTACATACTGAGTATCCCCTCAATATGGTGATTTTGCCCTCAGGGAGAAAATTTAAAATGGCTAATGGGAAAAAATAGAGAAATAGAGGAGAAAGCAATTAGAAGCAAGCCTGAGTGACAAAGGCAGATTATACAAATTTTGGGACAATTACGGGAGGGAAAGAAAACAGGAACAGAAACAAGAACACAACAAAAACCAAAAAACTACAAAAAATGTTTACACTCATAAAGACAAGAACAGGCTTAGGATATAGCTCAGGGGTACAGCACCTACCTGTCAAACATGATTTCTTGAGTTTGATAGTTGGTACAAAAGAAAGAAAGAAAGAAAGAAAGAAAGAAAGAAAGAAAGAAAGAAAGAAAGAAAGAAAAGCAAACAAGCAAAAAAAAAAAAAAAAACCCAAGAAAATGAAAAGAAAAAATAAAACCAAAGAAAGAAAAAAAGAGGTTAAAAGTTCATTTCAGGATATGTCTCTACTGTCACTGGTAGGCAAACAAGGCAGACAGAGCCCATATCCATGTTGATTAATCCCAGTAAGGCCATAGTAGAATTATGGAAAGGAGTTGGATAGTCCATCAAGCCTATGCCTTCAACTGGTTCTGCACTTCATTCTGATTCTGATTGCTGGCTATGTGATGGGCCTAAATTTTTCAGCCTGCAATGTTCTGGGTGCACCCTGCTGGCTTGAACTCAGCTCCCTGACCTTGGGTGCCTCTTATGGTTGTACCTCACTGTGACACTGGGAGCTGCCAACTGGAGCTAACCTCAGCTGCTCTGAGTTGTGAAGTCAGTTGGTCCTTTTTCAAAATGGTGACTGGCCAATTACCTTCTCTTAAGGATACCCAAGCTGGACCAGAATGACTCACTAGCCACTACATTCTGCAGTATCCACTGTTCCATCCTACTGGTGCATTTTTCCATACAGGCCTCTGAGGTTTCAGTAGCCACTGTGCCTCTGCAGATTTGTGCTGCCCCTCCCAGTCCACAAGCAGGATCAAGAGAGAAGCCCTGCTTGCTAACCTTCCTCTTCTGCACTGAGGTCCCTCTCTTTGCTGTTCCCATGGGCTCCAGTTCTCCCTTCAAGTTCTTGCTGGGTTCCCAGGATCCACTTTCATATTTCTTCTCTTCCTAACATTACTATATTCCACTGTTTGGACTGTAAATCTTCAAGAGGCTGTTTCTCTGCTGCTAACCACTCTACCATTTTCCCACAATTCAGAATATTGTGAACCTATTTAATTGGATTCTTGTGATGAAACCACCTTCAACACTGTATAGGACCTGTTAGTGAGACAATGAATTTGAATTGTTAATATTTTATTCATGATTTTTGCATCCATGTTCAACAGGATATTAGTCTAGAATGTTCTCTCTCTTTTTTTTTTTTTTTTCTTTTCTGGTGTGGCTTATGAGGTGTTAGTTGTATGGTAATACTTGTTCTGTGGAATGAATTTTGAAGGACTCCAATTATGTAATTGAATACTGCTGTGGATTGGTAACTAGTGGTCAATTTATTTTATTTTATTTTTGTGGCACCTGGGATTGAATTCACAATCTCGTGCCTGCCAGACAGGCTCTTAAGTCACTGAGCCAAACTCCCAGCCCTAGTCTTTTGAAGCAGGGTCACACTATGTAGCTCAGGCCGGCCTTACGCTTGCGTTGTAGCCCAAACTGGCCTCAAATTCACAATGCTCCTCCTACTTCAGCCTCCTGAGTGCTGAGATTAAAGGTATGCACCACCACACCTGGCTTACCAGTGGTCAATTTAAACACCAGTTGAACTGAATCAATGTGATGCTGAGTGTAGATGGCCAACCTGAGGAAACTTGCCAGCATTAAAAAAGAGATATAGAGAGGAATAGCATAGCATTGTGGGTTTCCCTAAGTGTTGTTATTTGGAATCATTGGTTCTCCTGGAAGAGCTTGTCGTGCTGGCTTTCCTGATATGAACTCAGCTGTTATCATGGAGGAGCTCGGGATCTTGGCACTGAGAATGGTTGCAGTTCACTTTGAGGGAGCTTTGGTCCTTACTTTGAGCATCACTTCCTGGCTCTGGAGGGGAAGATGTGTGCAGTTTAATCTCCAGAAGAAGTTTGTTATGCTGGCTTCCTGATATGTACTCAGCTGTTCTCATTGTCAGAAGAGCTCGGGACCTCACTGTTACTGAGGATGGCTGTCAATTTTCAGGGGAGCTCTGATCCTTATTTTGAGCATTGCTTCTTGGCTCTAGTACATAACTCTCAGCCTAGTGGCACCTGGTGACCCCATTGGCAGAGACTTTCTAACTTCCGCTGCTGACCTTTGAGCAGATCCATAAAATAGACTTACATGAGTCATTGTCATGGGCTCTAGGTTTTCAGTTGTATTCATGAAGGTTATTGCTATGTGATTCAGGCCCTCAGCTGGATTTTCTTGGTCTTTGGTTTTGTGGGCAGATTTCCTGCATTTTTTTTTTTGTATTTGATTCCTTGGGTGACAATTATAGATAATGCTATAAATGATGTGCCCTATTTGTAATTGTTCCTCTTTCAACCCCTGACTACAACAAATACTATTAGTCCTTTTAAATAATTCTGGTTAATTCAGCAGTGAATCCTTCCAGCCCTGTAGTTTCCTTTGTTAGAAGACTTTTTATTACTACTTTAGTCTCACTCTGTTAATACTCCTAGTGTTTTTTTTTAAAAAAATATATATCCTTTTTGTTCAATTTTGGTGAGTCATAGGTATCCAGAAGTTTGGTAATTTCTTCTCAAATTTCCAATTCATTGCAATATAGCTTTCCAATTCATTCAATGATGGTCCCACGCATTTCAGTAGTGTCTCTTGTAATATCCCCCTTTTATCTCTAGTTTTATTAGTTTGAGTCTGTCTCTTTCCAATTTGGCTTTAGGTTTTTAAACTTTGTTTATCATTTCAAATAACTACTTTTATTGATCATTTAAATGTTATTTTCATATCTATTTCATTTATTTATTATTTCTCTACCTGTACTAATTTTAAGTTTAAGTTGTCTTTTTTCTAAGATCTTGAGATATATCATTTGATATCTCTCTCTCTCTCTCTCTCTCTCTCACACACACACACACACACACACAGTTACAAACATCCTTCTTAGTATTGCTTTTGGTATATCATATAGAATCTGTTAAAATGGGTTTCCATTTTCATTTGGTTCTAGGATTTTTACATTCCTCTCCCTAATTTCTTTAAGGACTAATGGTGTGATCAAAAGTGCATTGTTTGATCTACATGTATTTTTATAATTTCTGTGGTTTCCTTTGTTGTTATTTTGCTTGTCTTTTGCTGAACAACAAAAGGAAAGAATTCATTATGTGTATAAGATGGAAGAAATGATATCAAATTCTAAGAAAATTGTTATAATTTTCTTAATGGGCTAACATATAATCTATTTCAGACAAAGATGAGAAGAATGTGCATTCTGCAGTGGTTGACTGAAATATTTTGTAGCTACGTGTTAAATCCATTTGATTTCCAGTGCAATTTAACTGTGTTATTTGTTGATTTTTGTGCCTGGGTAATCTAGTGACAGTGGGGTATTGAAATACCTTATTGTTCTTGTTATGGGAGCCTATATTTATCTTTATGTGCTGTAATGTGTTTTATAAAATTTAAGTCTCCTATATTCAGTGCATATGCATACATAATCATAATTTCTTAGTGAATTTTTCCCTTTGCTAATTGTAGTGATCTACTTTGTCTCTTATATCTGATTTTAGCTTAAAGGATGTTTTGGTGGATAAATGTAGATAGTCTTGCTTGGTTCCGAATTACATTTACTTAGAATATCACTTTCTCTACTCTCACTTTTACTTTGTGTATATCTTGCAGAGAGGTAAGTTTCTTCCAGGCAGCATATTCTTGCATTTTGTTTATAAATCCAACAAATCAGTCTGAATCTTACAATTTGAGAATTAAGACCATTTACATTGAGGATTGTTATTGAAAATATATATTTGTTCATGCCATTTCATTTTCCTTCTTCTAGTTTTTTTGAATATTCAGCTTTTCCTATCATTACTATTACAAGTCTGATAGTGTGCTAGTTAATCTTTTAACAATTCTTTTTATTTTTTGCTAGTTAATCTTAATCATTAACTTGAGTAAATTAAGAAAATCTCAGAGAGGTGATTGAATTGTGAAATCCTTGACCTAATCAATGGCTAGCCCACGGTGAATCCATTGGTGAATGAAATGAGGCCTTGTTGAAGGAAACTAGTCATGACAGCATGACTTTGGGGAAGATACTTGGTTCCTAGGTCCTTTCTCCAGCTCTGTTTAATCCTCCTTTGTTTCCTGGTCACCATGAGTTGAGAAATTTTTATCCAGCATTCCTTTCTGTCATGATGTCTGTGTCTGAGAGCCAGGTAACCATTGACTAAGTCTCTAACACTCTAAGCTACAATAAGTATCTCCTCCCTCAAGTTGTGGGTGTCACATATTTTGTCCCAGCATCAGGAAAGATGAATAGTACAGGTGATTTACTTTATCAAATTATTTCATTATTTTCTATTTCTCATTTATGTATCTACTCTTCCAGTGAGATTTATTCTTTATTTATTCTTTTGTCTACTCTCATGTCTGTGCTTATCTTTCTTCTTATTTTGAGTTTAAGATTCCCTTAAGTATCTTCTGTAATATTAATTTAATGGTCATGAATTTCCCTAGTTCATGCTTATCTTGGAAAACCTTTTTCATCCTTCAATTTAGAGTTATTTCTTTTTTTTAATATAGTAACCTCAGTTGGCAGTTATTTCCTTTCAGTACTTGAAATACATCATTCTATATCTCCTGGGCTATAGAATTTCAACTGAGAAATATGCTGTTATTCTTATGCATTTGTCTTTAAGCGTGACTTGATGCCTCTTTGTTCTGTACTTTTGTGAAAAGGTTTGTCTCTGGTCATGTCTGTTTTGAGTTCTAAATACTTCCATACCTTCATTTTTGTGCTTCCCCCCCACCCAAGGTTTGGGATATTTTCTCCTCTCATTTCACACTAAAGCTTTTATATGCTTTCTGCTTGTAGATTTTCTTTGTTTATTACAATCATGCTATGTTTAGTTTTTTTAGTGGTATTCTAGAGATCTGATATATTATTTTGTTCTTTGTTATTCTCTGGGTATGACTATTCATCAGCATTGTCCTCAAGCCCCGACATTCTTTTTTTCTGCTTGACCATTTTTATTGGTAAGATTTTGAAATGAAGTTTTAATCTAACTTACTGAGATTTTTCATTTACAAGATTATGACTTTTATATCAAAATGTTTATCTCTTTATTGAATTGCTCATTTATATCCTGAACCATCTTCCTTAATTGTTGATCTGTTTATATCCCCTTAGAATTCATCAATTTAAAAAATGTGTCATTCTTTTGAATTCTTTGTCTACCTTTTCATCTACTGTAATATATTTCAAATCAGTTACTACAGGTTGTGAACTTTAGCAGATGCCATGTTTCTTTGTTTTTCATATTTCTTTTGCTTCTTTGTTGAGATTTTCACAGTTATTGAGAGAGATATCTCTTCTATTTTTATGTAAAGTCTTTCATAGTAAGCAGCCTTCTCTTGATGGTGTGCTGTGAGAATGTTTATTTATTTTTGCATTTAATCCTAGTTGTTCAAAATGCAATTTTCCTTTGGGTTTTTTGACTGTGGTTAGTGGATTTTGTTACAGTTTGTATTTTGTTAGATATCGAGGGACCTGCTTTCTTTGTAGGTGTCACAGGAGTGATGTCCCTCTGGTAGTTCAGGCAGGTATGGTATAGACAAAAGTGTGAGACCTCTGTAATTGCTTGTCCTGTTTTGTCATCAATGTGCTGTTACAGTGTGGAAGTGACCTATGTTGAGACCTGTCTTAGATGCAGTGTTCACAAGGTTTATTGGTGTAAATCGTGTTGCCATTACTGTTCTTATGAGAATGAATGTCCTGGAGTGCAGCCATGCCTACTTGGGGGCTTTTATCTCTCTTATTCTTTAAGTTGAAGTACACACAAAGGCATAAGCTGGACTGGGTCATGGTTGGAGTAAAGTGAAGCTATTTCACCTGGGCTATCAGTGTAGCAGAGTAAGCAGAGGACTCACTTAAAGCATACAAAGTGCTGGTTGCATCTTTAGCACCGTTTAGAAAGGAGAAAAAAAATAATAGCAACAAAGAAAGTCAACCTGATGAATAAATAAAGTAAAAACAAAATAAAAAACAACTGTACCATCAGCTATGGTAGACAAAAAAGTTGCAAAAATAATATAAACTGAAAAGTTAAAAAATAGTGAAAATAAAATTAATTTTAAAAGAAAGAAAAAAGAAAAGGGAAAATGGGAAAATGAGAATAAGAAAAAAATTAGAAACTTAAATATAGTAAAGAAAGCAAGGGACAACTGGAAAAAGATAAAAAAGAAACAAAGGAAATATAAGTAATATTAAAAAGGTGAGGAAGACATATAGAGTGAATAAAAATAACAAGACCAAAACAATGCTAGTAAAAAATAAAAATTTTCTTTATGTTAAAGCACTCAACTGTACATTCAAGAGTGGATATTCATAGCCTATGCTGCTCATGGCCTCTTTCTATATTTTCTTAAGCTATGGAGAGAGAAAAACCTCTTTTCTTCTTTTGTGTGCTTTGCTGACAATTAGTGAAAGTGCATTGTGGCCTTAGCCAGTTGGAATAGCTCTCCTCTGCCCTGTATGCCAGAATAAGTGAGAGAGGAGGAAGACTCCCAGGCAAAGATTTACTCTACTCCAGTGCTGTGTGGAGTATATACTCCAGGAGTGAGGGTAAATGCCAACATGGCAGCATTGAAACAGGTTAGCTCAGAGTGTGGAAGTTGTCTGGCACAAAGTCTGCCTGAACTATGCAGCAGCTATAGTATGTCAACACGCTCTAGAAAGCCTTCAGAGGCTGTGGAGCCACAGTTCTGTGTGATTTGGGTGAAGGTGGTAGTGGTGGTGACAGTAGGCCTGTATAACCTATTTCGGAAATTTATGACCCCTGAGAAATCACACTGAATTTTTCATTTCCTCAGATTCTTGCAGCAAGCTTTTCAAAACACGGGGCTTAAGGGGAGAACTGGTCTTCCGTTCTCTTACACACTACAGTTTTGTTTCTTACCATTGAATTCTCAGTGTGTGGGTTTTGGAGGCTCTGTTTCAGGGCTGCCTGTTGAGTCGGTAGAGTAATATTTCCACAGGGATCCTGATATGGAAAAATTCAGGGGCCTTTGGTTTCTAGGACAGTAAGTGCAGATAAAACCTTGCCAGTATGACCCCCTATTTTAGCACCATTAGAATGCGATGGACGGTGCTGAGAATTTCTGCAGATCCATTTTTCTATTCAGATACCAAGTCTATTGTCTGTTTAGACTGTATTTTTTGCATGGTATCAAATCCTGTGCCTCATGGTGCTTACTGGGGCTTTCCTTCTTTCACCTTTATCCCCCTCTGTTATCCATGCTGGGGAGCTATCTTTCACCCTTTGGTCCACTATTCAAATTGTCTGGGTTTCTCCAAGTCCCTTTTATCCACTGCTGCACATCAGCATTTTTCCGCAGTTGCTCACTTTGACAATCCACTGCCCTCCAGTTAATTCTGTTTTGTGGAGAAGGGGGAAATCACTTAGCACCTCTAACATGCTACTTTTCAGATCCAAGATTTGCTTGATTTCTTAAATTGCTTCCATTTTTTGTTAATTTTTTTGTGTTACAATATTGAGATATATCTGTGTATTCTCATGAAGCTCACTGAGTTTCCTTAAAACTGTTGTGTTAAATCCTCCTTTTGGAAGTTTTCCCATAATGTCTACCAGCTGGTCACTTCTGGTGCTGTATTTTAGCTGTTGGTCATGTTTCCCAAAAGTTCTTCACATTGGTTGATGTGTAATGTTGAATACGGGTTGGAGAATTAAGAATTTATCCCAGTCTTTTAAATCTGGCTTTATTTGTGCAGACCTTTCCAGAAATTCACATATTTATTTTATCTTATAGTCTCTTCTACTTTGTCAGCACTAGATGGTGCCCTAAGTCTGAGTTTGTTGAGTCAATGGTTGATGTGTAGTCACTATTGCAACGGTAGAAGATGATCCAAACCCAGGTTTGTCCCGAATTCAGTTGATGTCTTGTTCAGTATGGACTTGTGGTACACCTAAAATGGGTAATCCATCTCTGCAAATCTCTCCCTGAAACTAGGTTTGGCCAAGGTGCCTTATCATAGTCCCCAAATTTTGCCTTATAATGGGCAGAATCTCTGTAGAGGGACAACCCCCAAGATTATAAATCATAATAGTGGTCACTAAAGTTATATTCATGTGATGCATCCTTAGCCTGCAGTCAATAATGATCAACACAGCACTGGGATGGACCAAGGCCAGCAGTGGGCCACTTACTGCTGAGGTAGAATTTTGGCATTCTTATACAGGTAACATTGTCCAGAAGAGTCCAATGGATTGGGGCTTCATGTCTCAGTTTAGCACCAGAACTATTTCAGAGGCTCCATTCATAAGTACTTGTCTGGGAATGAGACTGTTAGGATTTGCCTAGCCTAGATTTTACCGGATCAGTACAGAGTTCCAAGGAAAAATCATTTATTTACTGCTTTATCTTACCACTTTGAATGGAGTCTTGATCCATGTTATGCTTCCTTTGGTTTTGGCAGTGTTGTTGAAGGAGGTTCCTTGACTGGGAGTCTACCATTAACATGGCTTGCACTTGGGAGCTGCACAGCCTCAGGCATACACAAAAGTTGTCAGTTGTCTAGGCTGAAACACAAGTCTGATCTACTGAGGCACTGGGCTCTGCCTGATGACAGAATGGGTCTATATGGTTTATATGTGAGCACTAGCTTGGGAATAGTGACTGCCTATGATTGTGGCATAAGTTATTGAGATTATCACTTGGCTGCCAAGACTTATTTATGCTAAGTTGGGTGATACCCAAATTTCAGCATCAAGGACTTGTATATTCTGGGAAAGGGTATACCCAGGCCCAGTCCAAGGCTAGCCATGATGCAGGCCAAAATTCAAGTCTGTTCCAGTGGAGTTCAAATATCTGCATCACACAACGGCACTTGTAAGCTCCACTCTGGAACTGGGAGCTTTGTTTTTTTTTTTTTTTTTTTTCTCATGGTGATGAGTCTCATTGGAGTGGGCTTGGTACGGAGCTCCAAGGCAAACTGCTTTGCTGACTTTCATGCCCTGCTCTCTAGCAGGTTTAGTCTTGCTTTCTTCTTTTACCCAAGACTGGTGGAGTGACAGTGGCTGCAGTTTATTTGCTGCCCTACTAATAGACTTCCAGCAACTCACTCAGCAGTTGCCAGCCTGAGATCGGATAATCTCTTTAAAGAATGGTATTGGAAAAACATAACCCACATGCAGAAGACTCATACTGAATCATCTCATACCATGAAAAACTAAAATTTGACAACAACTTAAACACAAAATCCTTAATCATAAAAGTATTAGAATAGGGGTCAAGGATATATCTCAGTTGCACTGTGCCTGCCTGTCAAGCATAAGGTCCTGAGCTGGATTCCTGGTACCAAAAAAAGAAAAAAAAATATTAGAATAAAACATAGGAAAAAATCTTTTTATTAGGATATGACATTTATTATTTTTTTAAATTAGGGTTTGACATTGCTGTCATTTGGGTCTGGAATGTCTCCCAATAGCCATATATTAAGTAGTTGGTTCCCCAATGGCACTATCGGGAAGTGGTGGAAACGCTAAAGAGGTGAGACATAGTGGGAAGACTTCTAGTCATTAGAGGTATACCGTTTCTGCCTGTTAATTTTGATATTTAACCTCACTAGATTTAGACATTCCTGAAAAGGTGATTGGACAGTCATCAATGAGGTAATCCATTGATGAATTAATAGGTGTATGTTATTAGGGAATGGGGTTGAGTTGGAGGAAGTGGGTGATGGGTCATGACTTTGGGGACTACCTCTGGCTCCTGGCTCGTTCCATTTAGGCTCTTCTGCTCTCTCTTATCTTCTCTGCTTCTCAGATGTCATGAGTTGAGCAGGTTTCTTTGATGTTTCTGCCTTGGAGACAGCTGATCATGGACAAAAACCTCTGAAAAACAGAGCCAAAATAAACTTTTTCTCTTATAAATTGTGGGTGTTAGGTATTTTTGTCTCAGCACACGAATAGCAAAACAATACATTTTGAAGGGGCTAGTGGGACCTGATACCTTCTTTCTCTTTTTTACCACTTTGTGGACAAAATGAGAAGACTGTTTCTTGCCTTGATATACTGCCTAGTTATCAGCCCCAAACATATGAGTCTAATGGACCATGAACCAAAAGCTCCAAATCTGTGAGCCCACATAAACATTTTCTCTTTTTAAATTGATTACTTTAGGTGTTTAGCTATAGAAAAGGTACATTTATTAATACTGACAACAAAAGCATAAGCAATAGTAGCAAAAGTAAACAAGTGGAATTATAGTAAGACAAGGGAAAGGAAAAAAATTGTAGAACCATTTCCATTTGTAGATGATATCATGATTTGCAAAATATTGAAAATTCTTCAAAGCAGCTACTAGATATAATACATAAACTTAGCAAGACAAGAGAATATATTAATATAAAATCATTTTTGTGTTAGCATCAAACACTGGGAAATAAAATTAATCATTTTCATTTATGTTTGTGTCAAAACTGCTGAGAATTATCTTTAACAAAAACCGTGCAGTAAAAACTTCATAACACTGTTGAGAAAAATTAAAGAAGACCTAGATAAACCATTTTACATATTGAAAGACTCAGTACACAATTAGAAGCTTAATCAGAATACTCTGCCTCTCATTTCCTTGCTGCTTGAGTAGTGTTAATATCTGATTATTAGATTGTTAGCTGGATGAAGTTGTCAGAAGCTCTATTGTGCAATCTGTCTGTTACCAGCTTCCTTATGCCTGACTTTTTAGCCTTTTAACTACTGATGATTGATAAATACTCAACATAAGATAATGGAATGCAAAATCTTGGGCTCATCTGAAGAAGCTTTTTTTCACTGCAATCTTGGTTCCTTGGCTTAGAGAAAATATGTTTCTGATATTTTTCAAATCTCTCATCTTTCATTTGTAATGCTTAAATACAATTGATACAATCAAATGTTAACCTTTATGCAAGTTTTCTTGATCTCTCTTAAAAACTTTTGTTAAAATTAGAGTACTTCAATCAGGATCTAGACAAGGTTCATCACTGCATTGGTTTATACATTTTTTTGGTCTCTTGATCTGCACCAGTTCCTCATTCTTGCTTTTTCACTCCATGAATTTAATGAATAATTCAAACCAATTGTTCTGCCAAATAATAAATGTTTTGTATTGATGTCACTAAATCTGTGTGCTGTTTTTGCACATTTTTGTCTTCCACATATTTTCTGCATATTTTCCTGTCATTAAGTAGACAGTTTTTTAAAGACTCATTTATACTTTGTTTTGTACTTTATACATATTTTTCCATGTGATATATGAACATTGATCTATGAGTTCAAGTTCTGACAGCTTATATATTTCTTATAAATTTTATTTTGAAACTGTTACTTAATTGTTTTGGCTTTGGTTGATTTTATCTTAGGGTAGGCCCATTAATTCATTATGTTACAAAATGTAGATTTATTAAACCCCAAATTCCTATTACAACTATTAACTTGAATTTTTTATAATTTTTTCAGTTAACTATGTAGTTATTTTCAGCATTACAGTATATGAAAAAGGCAGAATAAGTACTTGATTCTTCATGTTCTTCATGTCAGAATATTTTGTGGACATAATAAAAACTTCCAAAGAAGAGGAGTGCATTTTTAATGCCTCTTTTGATATTGCTCTATCTACAGAGTATATTATCAAATATGGAGACTAGTTATTTGATATAGGGCAGAAGGTATCATATTGCTTTGCATATATCTTAAATAAGAGAGCTTGAAATTTTTTCATACATTTAAAGATGGATTTCTTTCTTATATATATTAAATGAAAGTTTATATCTTTTGTGGATTTGTCTATCAGGGTTTTTAAAGAAGTTTGTAATATATTGAAAATATTACTTGAGGTCTATCCCAATGGGCCTTCTCCTGTGGCTACATAGCATTGGAAATGCCTTACAGAGTAACATCGGTTTTGCTTCTTTCTCAAGTCTATTTCTTAGGCCTGGGTTAGGACTCTGCAAGACAGCAAAATAGATGAAAGATTTAATAATTTTTCTCTTAACTTTATATATTTCCATATGCTAGAGGTCTGTACTATTCTGGATAGCTTAGGAAATGAGTATGAATTCACACATGCTTAAAGAGAGTGTCAGAGCAAGGCAGATCCATCTATCATAAATACTCTTAAAATGTAAATCACCGGAAGAAGTTTGGATATCAGATGCCAGGAGTTCTGAAGTTCTCATTGTCCATAATTCAAGTGGAGATAAAAGAATTGTGGTAAGGCAGATGGAATGACTGAATTAAGCATTAGTCGCTTTAAAAAGGACTACCTTAAAGACAAAGAGCATCATTAAAGTGACCTTCATAATTAAAGAAATTACATATGAAATTCTTTAAATAAAAATTTATTTAATTAAAAAATAAAACAGTCTTTGTGCTATAAGTTGTAAATATTTTCTTTTCATTTACCTTTACAGTTTTATCACACATTAAAATTAATTTTATAAAGTCGATATCTGGATTTTCCACATTCATGGACTATAAAGACATTTACTTATGTTTTCTTGTAATATTTTAAAATTTTTTAAAAAATAGATTTATGTGTTGAATTCACTTAGAAATGGTTTCAGTATGGGATATGATGAATAGAACTGCTACATCCTTCCCCAGATCGGTATCCAATCATCCCACCTTCACATCAATAGGGCCTTCTTTCTTCCACTTTGAAATGCTGTCATTATCATTATAGAATTATTTTATGAATTTTCAGTGTAGGTATTACTTACCTATTCTGTTTTCTTCTGGAGTAGATAGAACATTAACCTTTTACTATCCAACTCAATCTCTTAATTTAAACCAAATTTTGAAAAGCTACATTCCTTTTTCCTTAAAATATTTAATCTTCAATTTCAGCCAGGTTCAATGATTCTTACTAGAAAGGGGAGGGAGTTGTCAGAAACACTTGTGAAATATTTTTGTTTCAATTTATATTGCCCTCTATTTTTATTCTGAGTTTTTATAATGTCTTCTCACAATGATAGAGTGTGAGTATATGAGGACACACATAAATACACACACTTGTACATAAATATGCAGATTTAATCTTATAATTACAGAGCCCCAAAGGATTGTCTGTTAAGTCTGGCATATGCCATGTCCCTCAAGTACGTTGGGAAAAAAAATTCAGGTTAATAACTTTTAGTTTTGTTGATATATAAGATTTATAATAATTATACTATTTTCTAATATTTACTGAATGATTAAAATGTCACTATTATGTTATCTGATACACATATCTCATAATAACCATAAGCAATAAATATAATTATTTCCTTTCTAAACTTGTAGAAACTAAACCTTATGAAAGTTAATGTATTGAAAGTCATGATTAGTAAAGCGTTAATAGAATTAAACCCAGCTATTTTGGCTTCATAAAGTTAATCATAGAAAATCATATAGAGTCAAGTAATACACTTTGTACCAACATATTGAGAGGTTAGATCACTCTAAATTCTGTTCACTGCTTATGAGCAGTTGTTATATACCTTACACGGTCAAGAGCCTACAAGACGAATTTTACATTGGTAGACTTGCGTTGTGCAAAAATACTAACATATTTATTTCTTTCATTCTTTGAAAATTAGTGAGATACTATTATGAATGATTATTAGCTTTGTTGTGTTCAAAGATATGACAAAGATATTGAAGGATAAGTTGAGACAGTGTATATGAAATGTCTTTGGCAATTGCTAATGAAGTGGGAAGGGAAGTTACCATTTTATGGGGGAAGAAGTTACAGCTTTCATAAGCTTTACTAAGTAATTTACCAAATTTACAATATATTATTTTCTAAAACTAATTTCACACTTACAAAAAGTCTAAGCCTTTACCCTAAAATTCACATTCACTTTTCTCAGATGTCTCATTGCCGTCTTCATGTCTTTGTTTCTCAGTATGTATATCATTGGGTTCAAGAGAGGAGGAACCACAGAATAAAAAACAGCAAGGAATTTATCTAATGATTTGATAGGGAACAGACAAGCATAAATGAAAATACATGGACCAAAAAACAAAAGAACAACTGTGATGTGAGGAGTCAAAGTGGACAAAGCCTTGTATGACCAATTGATTGGATGGTATTGGATTGTCATTAGAATGGTAGTGTAGGAGATGATTAGGAGGACAAAAGAACACACTGTGAGCACACCACCGTGAGCAACCATCATGATATTTAGCTTGTTGTACCTGTACAGGTGAGTTGGATTACCCTAGGAAGGTCACAATAAAAGCTGTCAACCTTGTTGGGACCAGAGTAGGGCAGGTTCACTGCAAAGGCCAGCTGGCTCACCGAGTGGAGGAGGCCAATTCCCTATGCAGCAGTCATAATTTCAACATATACACTGTTGCACATAACAGTCCTATAGTGTAGAGGTTTACAAATTACTTTGTATCTGTCAAAGGCCATGGCTAGGAGGATCACCAACTCACTCCCACCAAAGAAGAGAAGGAGAAATATTTGTGAAAGGCATCCCCTGAAAGAAATGGCTTTGTGTTTACTGAAAAAGTCAATAAGCATCTTGGGGGCTGTGACTGAAGATAGAAACAAGTTCGTGACTGAGGGGTTGGCCAGCAAGAAATACATGGGAGAGTGAAGGTGGGAGTTAAAAGCCACAATTATCACAATCAGAAGGTTTCCAAACACAATTCCTACACAAAAAACAAAAATTAACATAAATAGGAAAATCTGGAGTTCCTGAGAATTGGAGAGTCCAAGAAAAATGAACTCAGTGATCACAGAGTAATTTGCTTCACTTATTGTTTCATTTGAGAAGATGACCTCTGCGGTGCCCTTGGAGAAGATGATGAAGAAGTCAGAATTGTTACATTGAGCTCAAGGCTTTCTCCCACACTAGTACCTTGGTTATGCCATATTGTTCAATTATCCAAGTCTTACCAGTGTCTCCACTCATTGTAGGCTTGATCCTAATAAAATACTATTGTTTGTGCTACCGTCTTTGTCAGATTAAATTTATGATACTACCCTACAATTATTTCCTTTTTCTCCCGTGTTCAAACACAGTTCTTATTATGCTGTATATATCTTATATCATTTGATGATACTAAAATTCTTAGAAGAAAAATACATGCTAAAATGAAATGAAAGATGAAAGATAGGAAGGACAAAAAAATAGATACATAAAAAAATAAGATTTTAAAAGTGAGAGATGATAAGAGAAAGGTGAATCCAAAGGTGGAGTGAGAAAAAATGACAAAAATGCAATAAAGTTTACATGACAGAAAGTGTGAAACTGTTTAATGGGTGATAAAATTGGAAATAAATTTTAGAGTGCTATTTATGATTTATTATGAAAATAATGAACTATGGAGGAATTAACAATAATTGCTTAATAAATTATGTCTGGTCTGAATCTGAATTTAAAGAGAGAGGGATTGAAAATAATGCCAAGTAATTATTTTAAACCAAAATCTAGGTAGTAAATGCAGATAGGGGTTATATGAACAGGAACAGAAAAGATTTGTGAGTGGCCATTAAGCAATATATTATATTAGGTATAATGTGAGTATGTATGCTGGGAGGCTTGGATTCAAATCCTAGGTTTATCTGTTATGTTGCTGGATGACTTTGGACAAGTAATTTCAATGCATTCAGTTTTATGGTCAGATCTGGACAGGGTGAGTGATAGTAATACCACTTCATGGGAATGCATCGAGGATTGGATGTGATCATGAATATAAATTTTCTAGCAAACATTAAGTAGTCAATAAATTAGTATTCATTAGGGAAAAGTAATAGAAAATTTGCTCACAGTCTATGGGACTAAATACATCATTCAAATGTTTTTATTCTGGAGAACTGGGAACAATATGATGGCTTTGAGTCTCATAACAATTATAATGAAAATTAATGTAATGCTACCTTATGCTTTGGTTAATTTTAGAAGTATGGATAAATTTGGAAAGAGGTAAAGAATAGTGATAAATGTCCAGATATGTAAAGTCATTGCTGGTACATTCTTATAAGTCGCTCTCTGGTACATAGCTGAGACACTAAACAGTGACTTTTGATATGAGTCCAGAGTGTTCTTAAAGGAACACTACTACTTGTTTTCAACATTTTGGTAATTATAATTTCCCATTGCCTGTGAATATTGCACTTTTCATTATTGTGAATTCTATTCACTGAAGCAACATGTTACTGTTTCAGTCCTATAAAATTCAGTGATTCTAATTTTTTTCCAAGCACAGAGAGAAGTCTAATCATGAAACAAACTACATACACTTATTTTAGTTCCTTTCTGTTTAACATAGCAATAAATACAGTCATAATAATCATTGACAATACAGAATATAGAGTCATTATTGTGAGATTATTTTTGTTGTGACTAATCGGTTGGGATGTTTGTCATCAAAGCATTTAATTTGTAATCCATTTTAGTATTTTGTGTAAAGTCATTTCATTTCACTAATAAGGATAAACTTGAAGCTATATCTCCATGGAAAATATGCCAGTGATGGTGGTTGACTCACGGGTTCTCATGTGTAGCAAAAAAGATTTTCTGTTAACAGTAACAAGTAAGAATTCCAGAACGCCATTCTACAGTAATATAAGTTTCTTGCTCAACTATTTATGACATCGCATCTCTTGAATTTAATGCTATCAAGAGGAGAAGGATAACACTGGGTCCTCAGCGACATCCACAGCTACAGCTACCCTTCACCACCATAATTCTTTCACAGCCCATTTATGACTCTTAAAATGTCATTTGACAAGTTTTGGAAGTATATGTTTCTAGCATTAAGTGTATGCTAATTGAAGTTCACCAGAATCTCACACACTAGTTATAAAATTCCTGAAGAGCCAGCTACAGTTAAAAAAGCAAATCCTTCCCCAGGCACTACATTAAGTATTGAGTTCAGCCATTACAATTTTATATTTTTCTTAAAGTATCTTTTATTCTTCTTTAAGGAAAACCCTGTATGTCTTTATAACTATCATTGTGATGGAAGTCAGGAACTTGAGTTCTAGCAGAAATTTACTGCATGGTTTTGGTCATTTCATTCAAAATTTGGGAGTCTTAGCTTTCCTGTTTTTCAAATGTATTTGTTTATAAAAAGCTCTCAAAATCTCGATAGCTCTAACAGCATGATTTGTACCTTTATGTGAAACAAATGTCCCAATCCAGTTTTTATTGGTATTGTAAGAACAATACAAGGTGGGCAAGAAAATGCTAGATTTGGAAAAAAAATAAGGGCAGGGCCACTGGGTAGAAAAGGATAGATTAGCCCAAAAATGTTAGGAAAAGAACTCAAAAATTGTTTCCAAGGGAACACTAACAACAAAAGTTATATTTTCCAATATTTATAAGAAGTCTGTTAAATATTTAAACCTACCTACAGGATCTTTCCATTTTTCCAAAGATAAAAACATGAATTCTGAAAAATGAATTTTTACTAACAAAAACGTCTCGTTGATAAAAGACTGAGATTCACTTAGTTCTAGTAATATATTTATCATATATAATTATGATACATTCATCATTCCACCTACGTCCTTCATAACCGGAAGAGACTACAGCAATTTTGAGAGAAAGAGGAGCATAGGTATCCTTTTATAAGTACTCTCTCAAAGTATTAAAATTTGCAAGAGGATAACATTTATGGGAATTTTCATCCTTAGGAAATTAATTATGAGTTCATTATGAAAGTGATGAGAAGCAGATGAAGAGATATGGAAATAACCAGCCTGAGCCTGGAGTACTGAGACTAACTTATCATCTCACAGGATTTCCATTGGTCATTAGAAGGAAAACAAAATCTTTAGTTGAGGAACAGTGCCACAATTTCTTGGCCTGTTTGCATATTTTCAGTACCTGAGTCTAAAGGTAATTTTTAAAGAATCATGATAAGACAAGTAAGATCAAATTGCAAAAGCAAACTCTAAATAGGCCTCTAGGAGTGAATAATAATGCTTAGATCTGATAAAGAGACAATAGCATAGAATATTGATGACCAATATATGGAGAAAACATAGGAATAATACCTGGACTTACAATAGAAAGTCTCCCACATCACTTACCATTTTATGAAATAGCTTTAATCAACACATAACATTTAAAAATGAGCTGAGACACATCAATTAATCTTTTCTAAATCTACTAAAAATACATCTAAATGATGTCTCACTTATGCTTCTTCATTACCAGAATTTCCAGGTTTTTTCTAAAAGATGTCAATCACCTTCCTTTTATTGATCACTGTAGTTTAAGATCAGACACCTTAAATAAGTTTTGAGATTTTGGTGGGGTGCTTTCATCTAGTAAATATATCTCATCCAGTACTTTTAGAATTTTTCATGCTTTATTTAATTAATCAAGAAATTCTTTGAGAAAGAAGCAACCTAGTCCCCATCAGCAGATGAATGGATAAAGGAATGTGGTATATTTACACAATGGCATACTACTAAGCCATGAAAAAGAAAAAATCAAACCATTTGTAGGAAAATGGATTGATTTTGAGCTCATAATGCTAACTGAAATAAATCAAACATGGATGGTTAAACATTTAATGGTTTCTCTAATGTGAGAGATATAACATAAATAATTTAAAGAGCAAAATAAAAGAGAGGGCAAAAAACAGGAAGACTCTGGGTATGGGAGGGGAACCTCAGAAAGAAGAAAGAGGGTGGAAGAGATGTAATGTTTTGGTACTAATTTTCCAGATGAACTGAAATATTATATATCACAAACATATACTAATTTAAAAAATTCTTTAAGGAAGATTGCAAGAGCAACAGAACTGTGTTGCTTCAAAGGTGGAACAGACAAAAATTTTGCTTCATGCAAAGTACTAGAGGCTATTTCTACAGTGATACTGTACAAAACAAGTTAAAAATCAGATTGAAAATATTATTTGAGCTATAGCATAGTATCAGTTTTTCTACTCATCTAATATAAAGTGCAATAACAATTTAAAATAATAATTTCTTCCTATGTCTTTTGATTTATATAAACCCATACTTCATCCATTGAGAAATATCTGTCAATTTTTAGTGTAATCATTGTTGGTAATTGTGATTGAGGTATGCAGTTTAGACAGAAATGTGTAACTTTCTTAGATTAACAAAAGTTGTTGCAACTCCCCCTGAAGTGAAATTTGTTGATTTAATGTATTTTTTTCTACAGAATTTGCCTTTAGACTTTTTAAAAAAGTATGCATTCTGTAGTGTTTACAGTGAGTGCAGAGTCTTGATGGTCCAAGACATTCATCCATATATTTGTCAATGAGATCCACTAAGTCACCTCCCTAGAATTTACAACCTGTGGACTCAGCCTTCTCATTGCCAACATCATATCTTTATTCCTTCGAGTATAGATGGCAGGATTTAAGACAGGGGTAACAACAAAGTCCACAATGGAAAAAAATTTATCCAGTGACTTAATAGGAAAAGGCCACACATACAGAAACATGCATGGAGCAAAGAACAAAACCACTACAGTGATGTGAGCTGACAAAGTGAAAAATGCTTTTGATAAATCTTTGGAAGAATGTTTTTTGACAGTGACCAGAATAAAGATGTATGACACGATTAAGGTAATGAAGGTGCCCTTAGATATAGAGCCACTGTTGGCAGTGACTACAAATTCTAATCTATAAGTATTCATGCATGCAAGTTTAATAAGTCTAGGAAAATCACAATAAAAACTCCCTACATTATTGGGGCCACAGAAAGGTAAATTTATGACAAAGACAAACTGAGACATAGCGTGAATCATCCCAATGACCCATACAGTGATTACCAAAAGCACGCATGTTTTGTAATTCATAATAGTTAGATAGTGAAGAGGCTTGCAGATGCCTGCATACCTGTCATACGCCATTGCTATGAGTAACACCATTTCAACTCCTCCCATAACGTGGATAAAGAACATTTGTATCATACAGTTGTGGAAGGAAATGACTTTACAGTTGGTGAAAGATCATAGATTATTCTAGGAACTGTGGTAGAGGAAAGGTCCAAGTCATTGAGTGATAAGTTGGCCAAAAAAACATACATAGAGCCAGGTGTGGTGGCGCATGCCTTTAATCCCAGCACTCGGGAGGCTGAGGTAGGAGGAGCGCTGTGAGTTTGAGGCCGGCTTGGGCTACAACACGAGAGCAAGGCTGGCCTGAGCTACATAGTGCTACCCTGCCTCAAAAAAGCAGGGCTGGGAGTTTGGCTCAGTGGCTTAAGCGCCTGCCCTGGCAGGTGTGAGGGTGTGAGTTCAATCCCCGGTGCCGCAAAAACAAAACAAAACAAAAAAAAACCCAAAAAACAAAACAAACAAACAAACAAACATACATAGGAGAGTGAAAGTGAGAATCAATAATTACTGTGAACACAATGATGAGGTTCCCTAGAATAATTTCCACGTAAAATAAGGAGAAAAAGAGGAGAAGGAATAACTGCATTTCCAAGGATTGAGCAAGTCCCAGTAACACAAATTCAGCTATCACAGAGTCATTTACTTGGTCCATTGATTTAGAAAAAAGAGGAGACCCTGAAATAACCTGAAAGAAAAGATCAATTTAGAGGTGCTGAAAATAATGCGTTAAGTATTGGTAATTTAAAATTGATTACTAATATGTCTTTTATTTAGTTGATGGTAGACTATTTACAAAATAATGGGAACTCAAGGTTTTCATAGTATGAAAAAAGTTGCTCTTGAAGGCCATCTGTACTGGGTATGCAGTGTACCCCCAAGTCCTCATATAATTTTGATGGGGCTGAGTTATTGGTTTGTTATTGGTTTGTTGATTTACAATGTGAGCGCTGTGCCCACCCAGGGGTGGAGCTGAGGAAAGGTGGGTCTTCCACTTCCACCGCCTCTCTCTCTCTCTCTCTCTCTCTCTCTCTCTCTCTCTCTCTCGCCAGCGTGGCTTGTGGCTTGCAGCTTACAGCCGCCATGAACTGTAGCCCCGTCACCCCATGCCGCCTTGGAGCCAACTTTATGGACTGAAACTCCCGAGAAACTGTAAGAATAAACCTTTCCTTCCCTAACTTTGGGCGTCAGGTATTTTGTCTCGGCAACGAGCGTAAAGTAACTAAGACACCATCTAATGTTTTAAACACCCTCATTTGCTCAAATACATAAACGCTCAGAGAATTTAAGAAGTTAGAAAAATGTACAAAACAAACTCAAAGAATTCAGGTGAAAGAAAAGAGTAAAGATCAAAAACAATTAATTTGGAGAGCCAGTTATAAAATAGTTATAAGAATTTTAAAAATTTGAACTTATAAATGTAGCAAACAATAACAAAATTAAACATGAACATAATGCATAATAATACATAAGAACCCTCTGAAAGGTATTTCCTACATGTGCCTAAAATACATGACTTCAAGCTAACATACACTTGAATTTGAAAGCTG
>RJWM01023982.1:0-31372 GCA_004363535.1 Dasyprocta punctata | reverse complement strand
CAGGTTTACACAACCGGTAGATAGAAGCTTGACAATGGTTGCAATATTGTGCATCGTTATCTTTAAAATGGTTTCTTACATTATCAGATATAGACATGCTAGATTGATCTAATCATATGAGTATTAATTGTTCTTTCTCAATAACAAATACATTCAGCAGTGTTCTTTTTAGTTATCTTACATATACATATATACAGGTTTATATCTTTTCCTCTTCCCTTTTCTCTTTCCGCCTATTCCCTTCCCAATTATCCTTGACTTTGTTAAGATGGTGTATTGTATTTATTGATTTGCATAAGTTGAACCATCCCCACATCCCTGGAATGAATCCTACTTGGTCATGGTGTGTAATTTTCTTGATGATTATCTGCTTTTTGTTTACCAGTATCTTATTGAGGATTTTTGTATCTGTGTTTCTTAGGGAGACTGGACTGTAGTACTTTTTTTTTTTTTTTTTTTTTTTTTTTTTTTTTTTTTTTGTTTTTTGTTTTTTTTTTTTTTTTTTTTTTTTTTTTTTTTTTTTTGTGGCACCGGGAATTGAACTCACAGCCTCACACCTGCCAGACAGGTGCTTAAGCCACTGAGCCGAACTCCCAGCCCTAGTTTTTTGAGACAGGGTCACACTATATAGCTCAGGTTGGTCTTGTGCTCACGTTGTAGCCCAAGCCGGCCTCGAACTCACAACACTCCTCCTACCTCAGCCTCCCAAGTGCTGGGATTAAAGGCATGCACCACCACGCCCAGTTTTGTATTACTCTTTTTTTGATTGGATCCTTTACTGGTTTTGGTATCAAGGCAATGCTTCCTTCTAGGAATCAATTTATGAGTATTACTTCCCTTTCAACTTTATTAAAGAGTTTAAGAAGTATTTGCATGAGAGCTTCTCTAAATTTCTTGTAGAACTCAGCAATGAATCTGTCAGGATCTGAACTTTCATTTGTTGGTAGGTTTTTAATTACATCTTCAATATCATAGACTGATATTGGGTTATTTTGAGTTTATACTACTTGATACATCTTTGGTAATTCATATGCATCAAGAAATCTGTCCATTTCTTTTGTATTTTCCATTTTAATAGAGTGGAGATTCTCGAAGTAAGTGTTGATGATCTGCATTTCTGCTGAATCTGTTACGATTTCATCTCTTTCATTCCTAATTGTATGGATTTGAGTCTTTCCTTTTTTAAATAATGTTGGTTAAGGGTTTGTCTATTCTATTTAATCTTGGGAAGAGCAAACTCTTCAACTTATTGATTCTTTGTATTGTTTCCTTAGTCTCAATTGTATTACTTTCTGCTCTGATGTCTATAATTTCCTCCCTTGATTAGCCTTTTCAACTTTACCTGAGGATTGGGGTTGATATGGGATATGGAACTTCCATGTTATGTTTAAGGAGGAGGCCATCAGATGGGAGATCTGTGAGATAAATTTAGGTCCATTATCAGTTTGGATAGAGGGTGGGAGTCCAAAATAAGCAATAATTTTAGTGAGTAGAATATGGGCTGCCATGGGGGACCATTTTGTTTGATGTGGGAAAGACCTCTATCCATCCACAGATGTCAACTAGGACTAGGAAGTATCTTTGTTGGTTTCCTGGAGGTATGTGTGTAAAATCTATTTGCTTATCAGAGCTGAAGAAGGCTCTCCAAAACTAGTGAGTATGGGAGATCACTGAGCTGCATTTTCCTGATAAATAAAGCCCCTTCCCTAGATCTTTCTTGACTCGCCTTCAAACCTTTTCACTAAGATATGCAGAGCTGACTATGTTGAATCAGATGTTCCCTTAACTGGCCAAAAGTATGTGACGGAGTCAAGCTGAGGCACTGGTGAGTCTCATCTATAGCAAGGCCAAAACATGTAGGCAAGAATAGCCCACATGTTGATGCCTGGAATGGAGACCCTAGCAAGAGACTGTGAGTTTCCAGGGCTAAGACATGAGATAACATTTCAGCTGAGGCAATGGGACTTAGAATTATACGTTCCTGGCAGTAAAGGTACCACCCTTGAATACATCAAGCTACCCCTTCATTGCTAATTTGTGCCTCGTACAAAATTACTCTATTTCTCATTACAGTCAATGCCTGCAAAGGGTTTTTTCCCCTAGCACTCTGCTGCAAAACCCATCTACCTCTCTTATTGATACCAATAAAAACCATGCACTTCCTCAGAGAACACTAGTCATCTCAGAGCTCCTCAACTGCAGAACTTTTTCTCTTTGTCTGTATTTTGCATCAGTGTGCCATATCGCCAGGTGAGAGACCCAACCCTTGGTGTGGGTTTAGGTAGGTGGGTAGGGAAGGGAATAGGTCTGAGATTGCTTTGGGGGTTGATGGTTTGGCATGTGGAGCATTGGGCAATTATCTTTTCAGGGAGGTTTTATGGCTAGGGTGAGATATATGAGGGCTTGTAGGAACTGGAGCAGAGGAAATGATTCAGCATGGAATTGCTCATGGTTTTTTTTTTTTTTTGTTGTTGTTGTTGTTGTTGTTTTGTTTTTTGTTTTTTTTTTTGTGGCACCGGGGATCGAACTCACAGCCTCATGCCTGCCAGGGCAGGCGCTTAAGCCACTGAGCCAAACTCCCGGCAGAATTGCTCATGGAAGGATGAAAGGAATTTGTTTTGTAAGCTTTCAGAAGGACAAATTTTTCATGGAGAAATCACCACTGTTCATGTTGTGCCCCCTATTCTTTGAGTAGAAGTAATTCTTAGGGTGAGTAGGAAGGTATGAGAGTGAATAGGAATTGGGGCATAGACAGAAAATTGATAGCTGCTTACTTTGCCACTCAATCAGACTCATTATTTCCATGAAAGATGTGTCTGAGATTTTTATCCTATGAGTTAGGTCTTTGATGACCTCAGCAGTGAATGGCAGTAGCTCTATGGAGCAGAAGCACTGTCTGTAAGAGGTCTTGAATTAGGAATGTATTTTGCTGTTAAAAATCTCCCTTGATGCAAAATATGGGCATTTAAAGTCAGGATTTATAAGCATATTTGAAGTCTGCATAGATGTCAATAGTTTTATCTATTGCCAGAGTTAAAACTCTGGTGAATGCAAAAGTTCTGTGTAGTGTGAGGTGGTCCGTGCTGCAAGGCCTGCGAGGATAGGAGAACTAACTGCCATGACAGCTTTTGATGATGGCATATCATGCTGGGGTGTGGGGTGAGTTTGAAGCACTTTTGTCAATAAACCAGCCAGGAGGTCCTACAATATATTCCGAGGTTATGTGATGGACAGATAAAAGTAAAATGACAGAGTTTAGTGCCTCCGTGTAGGGAGGTGGAGTCTGGGCAGTCAGGTAGCTGAAGGAAGGTACCAGGGGTTAGAAAAGAAGAACAGGAAAAGGTAACTGAGGGTTACAGGAGCTGAGCATATAAGACTTAGACTCAGTCCAGGAAGAGAATGGTTAACATACAGTGACTGAAAAGATCAGAGATGTTATGTGAGCAGTGTACCTGTAGGGGCTGGTGGAGGGGAATTTTTCGTGCCTCAGGGATAAGAAGTGCAGCTGATACTAAGGCCAGCTTTTTATGACCAAGTCAAGTTGTTTGGACAAACAGGCAAGAGGTTGGAAGAAATCTCCAACTGGTTGCATGAGTAACCTTAATGCTTGTCTCTTTTTTGCTGTCTAGAAATGGAAAGAAAGGTTTATGAGGATTGGGTAGGGCCAAAAACAGTTGCCTTGAAGAGTGCTGGCAGGAATTCCCAGAAAGAAGCAGGAATAGTCTGATTCTGGTATCTTTTCTTAGGGATCCCCATGAGATGCCTTGTAAAGATGTTTAACTATGAGAAATTTCAAAATAGCTAACAAGCCCTAGGAAGGAAAAAAGATCTCATTTTCTGGTAGGAAAAGAGAGATTGTTAATAGTCTGTTTGTGGGAGGGAAATATGCAGTGAATGGTAGGTGTGAGGTGAAGGCCAGGGTGAATGACTTTTTGCTCTACAAGTTGAGCTTCGGGTTCTGAGACACAGTATCTTTATCTTCTCCAAGAATTTAAGAAGGAAGATTATAAGTAATATAGTCTTTTTTTTTTTTTTGAGGGGCTGTAAAGCAAGAGGTCATCAACATGTTGAAGCAGCCAGATAGGTGTGAGGTCCAAGGATTGGTGGACCATTTGTAGTGTTTGGCCAAAGATCTGGGGGCCATCTTGAAATCCCCGGGAAAAAACTGTCCATGTCAGTTGCTGGGTGAATAGAGAGATGGGGTCTGTCCAGATAAATGCAAAATGTTGTTGGAAATCAGGGATGAGGGGAATAGTAATAAAAGCATTATTGGGGCCTAGGACAGTGAACTATTGAGTACTGGGAAAAATATGGGAAAGGAGGGTGTAGGGTTTAGGGACTACTGAGTGGGCGGGAACAACATCCTCATTAAACTTTCAGAGATCTTGGCCTACTTAGATAGAGCCATCAGGTTTCTTTACCAGAAGGTAAAGTATTGGGATATTGGGAGAGTGGGTAATGGGTAGAGACGAATGTTTGGGCTTTAATAAGATGGTTGATGATGGACTGGACACCAAAATGGCCACTGGGACTAAGAAGGTACTGCTTAAATGTCAGATTGAGTAGGTCTCTCAGGGCTTTTTTAAGGGGGCAGTGAGGCTATAGAATATGTTTTTGTGTCCAAAACAGTAGGGTCAACTTGTGATTTAACAAACATTACTGCCTCAGAGAGGAGGGTCTTTTTAGGGAGTATAACTGGAAGAATAAAGAATGAAGGAGGGTTGTGAGAGAAGTGTGGGAATGTGTAAGGATATCCCCAAGTTGTGAAGACTATATCTTCTCACAAGGGCAGTGAGGCAATGGGGAATTACCAAAAAAGAGTGAGTGAGAGTAATCTGGCCCAAGAAACAATGTAAGGGGTGAGTTTGGACTGATGTTTCTACCAGGTCTTTTACTTTAAAAACAACCATGTTAGAGGAGAGAAGCAAAAGTCCCAAATACAAGCCGGGCATGGTGGCGCACGCCTTTAATCCCAGCTCTCGGGAGGCTGAGGTAGGAGGAGCGTTGTGAGTTTGAGGACAGCTTGGGCTACAACGCGAGTGCAAGGCCAGCCTGAGCTACACAGTGTGACCTTGCCTCAAAAAACCAGGGCTGGGAGTTTGGCTCAGTGACTTAACTACCTGTCTGACAGCTGCGAGGTTGTGAGTTCAATCCCCGGTGCTGCAAAAAAAAAAAAAGTCCCGAATACTCAGTAAGCACAGAAAAACTGGTGGATAGAAACCCACCACAATTGTTACCCATGAATCTCCTGGTGTTCCTGTGGAGTGGGTCATGGGATCCAGGCTGTGTCAGTTGGTGGCTGAAGACAAAGCCATGAGCGCTGCCAGGTCCTCTCTAGATATGTCTAGGGACCTGGAGGGGAGAGAACTCAACAGAGGGGCTAACTTCCCTGAGAGCAGTCCATTTTCCAGTTATAACACTGTATGCAGTTTGGACACAGCTTTGTGGGAAGCCTGGGTATGGCTCTGGTCAGTGGACAGAATTGCCATAGGGAAAACAGTTACGGGGTGGGTATCAGGTGGGGCCTTTTGCAGGCATGTCAGCCAGAGGTGGAACAAAGGAGGCCACAATCTGTTTCTTGACTTTAGCCTGTTTTCCTTTCTGAGTTATTTGTTCCTTATACCATTTGTTGAAAACTTTAAAGGCAAGGTCTCCAAATTTGGTGGGGGGGATTTGATTGGAGTCTATTTTGTTATTTTTGGAGCTTTCTCCAAGTATCTGGATAAGATTTGGAGATGAAGTTGGCCCTTAGGAGACTTAGCAGTGGTGTTTGTGTATTTAATCATAGCCTCTGAAAGGAGGTTCACAAGGAGGGCTTGCGTTTTCATCTGTTTCCTGGGTAATTTCCTGGGAACTCACAGTTGACCGGTTTATTCCTATTTTTTTCCATCCCTACTAGAGATCATACTATTATGAGACAAGATATCATATTGTCATGTCCTGCCCTTCCAGGGTCATGGAGTTGGTATGTCCACTCAGAATTTTGGGGTTCAGCCCTAAGGACACCTCGAGCAGCCGGAGTATGGTTAGCAGGGCACTGAGCAATTCACCTTCAAGGTTTTCAACTGCACATAAAATGTGTTCCCTCTAATCATAAGCAAATGAGGATGAAAGGATACTAACTTTTTTCTTTTTTTCTTTTTTCTTTCTTTCTTTCTTTTTTTTTTTTCTTTTTTTATTGATTTTGGAAGTGCTGAGCACATGAAGGTATCAGGTGGCTATATAGCAGGGATATTTCCTAAGATGAATTTATTTCAGCATGAACCTTTGTTATATTTTTATCTAATATTGAAGAGTACTAGTATCATTTCCATTTATATTTGGGTTATCTCCTTGCAGATTTCTTGAGAATAAAGGTGTTAGAAAATTCATTACCACTTGCTTTACTTGTGAAATGAAAAAAACAAGACTTATTAGTGCACATAAAGGCTCTCAGGAGAAAGGCTATATTTTTCTAATCCTTCTGTAAAAATACTACTTGTTTGGAGGGGACACAATAACAGCGAAGCTTCGATTATCTGCTACCTTCTTTATATAAAGAGAGACAAGATGAGTTGAAGAAGGAAATTTTGTAGTTATACTCCACAGCCATGAATGTATGGTTTGAGATCTTTGTTTTGACAATGCTTTCTCCATCCCAACCTGCAAAGAGATGTGAAACACAGAGAAAAAGTCAAAATCCATCTTCATTACAACACATATACTTCAAATCCTTAGCAGCAGCAAAGCATATTTTCAACAAATTCATAGCTAGACTCAAATACTGCTGTTTCCTGAATGAAGGATACATGCAAAGTATTTTTTTCCTCTCCCAACCCACAGTGCAGCACAGCATGCTGCACAGAAATGCTGGATTATGCACACTTCACATTTAGCTTGTTCTAGAAATAATTTCAATAAATATCATGGAAATAGAAGGATGTAGAGAATTTTAAATCTCTAAAACCCCCCTAACATAAATTGTGGAGTGAAAGCATAGGAGTCTGAGTCACTTAAAGTAGATTGTTTCTTCCTGGATAATGAGAATATATTTTGTCACTGGATGGGTGTGAGGTTTTAGCTCAAAGACACTTTGGTCTTTGAAGTCTTCTCTTACTGCATATACCGACAGTAGGTAAAACCCTTTTCCCTTTAATCGTACCATGCTTTAATGCCTTGTGGATCCTGCACAACCCTCTTTGCATGAGCTGCAGACTGAGTGATGTTATCTTGCAACAAAGCTGAAAGAGAGATGGTGAGGAATGAAAACAACTGTCCTAGGAATTTAATTTTAAATTTAGCCAGGTGAGGCTTAGGTTGCTTTATCTACCCCATTTGACATGAAATTAAACATTTTGATTCTGATTAAGGAAAGCCATTGGAAACTCTGGAATTCTTAATGACTGCAGTAAAAAGTACTCTTGGTACCAAACACTGTTTAAAGCAATGCCTAGTCAAGTTTTCTTTGGATATTCTACTATGGATTATTTATCCTAAAGAAATAGCACAAAAGGCACCCAAGGATGAATGCACAGAGCTGTACATAGCAATTTACAGAAGGGAAAAATGGAAACAATCAAAGTGCTTTTCAGTAATAATTAGATAAAAAGTTATGGCGTATACATAGATTAGAACTGTATTCACCCTTTATAATGAAAATACCGATTCATGCTTGTGGATATGGAAACAATTTTGTGTGATACTATGCAAACTACAAAGCAGTATACATAATTACATTTAATCTCTTACTTGCTTGTGTGTGGATACACATGTACATAACATACTTTACCTGTCTGTACATCATTAACTTACATTCTGGGGAAACTGATAACAAAAGTTACCAGAGCATATGTGTATGAAGAATGTGGTTGCTATTCTTTCTTGCTTCTGTAAATTTTTATTCAGTGGCTGTGTTTTTATACAATACCAAATATTTCAAAAATAAATTGACCAGATTTTTAAAAAGTATTCCAAAATAAGTGTTGTCTCTTGGCACATTTAGCATGTAAGCTTTTGGCAATACCAGGTTTTCAGTATTTATGTCCACTGTGTGCAGTTAAGAAACCACATGGATTTTTACCTTACTATCAGTTCAGGAGTCTACTAATCCCTACTGTGGCATGAGATAATTTCTATGTGTTCTGTTCTTATTAAACACAAAACAAAACATGAGTTTTATGCTAAATATACAAGTTCATAATTTAATTTTTTGGGTATTGTGATGATGTTCCAAGATCCCAAGGACTTTTTATTTTTTCGACATGAAAATCAAAACATTTAGAAAGAATTCAATCCTGTTCTAACTCACATTAAAATGTCCCAGCAAACAAATATATATGTGAAGAGGAACAATTAGTCATATGATAATTACTCTTAAAAGTGGACAGACATTTGGCTGCTTATTATACTAAAAACTTTGCATGGGGTGTGATATAAATATTGTATCATTTAAATAAAAACTTTATGACCATGAAAGACACATTGCCATCAATACTTCTCAAGTACTCTCCCTCTGTTGGAACACGATCTGTCACTCTTGCCAATTTCTGAAGCAGGTTTGGAGTTCTGTTTCATAAGGGTCTTTTGTACTTGCTGTCACAGCTGCCTCAGGGTCCCTAATTGACTCAAACGGTTGACCCCCATGGTTCTTTTGACTTTGCAGAAGACTTAGAAGTGGAACAGTGCCAGATCCGGTGAATAAGGTGGCTGAGGACACACCTTAATGCTGTCACAGGCCTGCTTTTCCACTGGATGGCACTCCGCAGGGGCATACCCTAGTTTTTCATGACACCTGGAAAAGAAACTCATAAAACAGGCTTCCAGATCTGCTTCAAAAAGTGGCGAGAATGATGCTACTCTCTGTGTGCAAAGAGAGGGAGAGCATTCTCAGGGCAATTAATGGCAATGCGGATTTGACTCTAATAAAAATTTTTACTTAAACATGCAAAGTGTATTTTGATCAACATGTCTATTCAGATTGTTTCATAATAAAAGAGGAAATAACCATGAAGAACCATGCAACCAATTATTTGTAAAATAGCTCCATGTACACACCAGGTATGTCACTGCTCAAGACAAAACCTCGATATGCCAATTTACTCTAAATTAATGAATAATTTCAGAAACTTGCATTTGAAAACATCAACTTTATATGACATACTTAGTTTGTTTCTTTCTTTGTTGGCATGTTTCTTTATCTATTTGCGGTGCCAGAAATGAAACTCAGGAACTCAGACACACTAAGCAGTTTCTCTACCACTGAGCAAAGGAAAAAAACATAAATTTGTATATATATATACATAAGATAGCTAAAATGATTATACTACTAATTGTATTAGTTCTTGGAAAAGAACAGTTAATACTCATATGATTAGATCAATTTTACATGTCTATATCTGATAATCTAAGCAACCATTTTGAAGGTAACAATATGCAATATTATGACTATTGTTAAATTCTTATCATCTTGTTTTGTAAACTGATACTGTTATTGTTCTGGGCTTGTTATTGTTGTTATTTGTGTCTTTCCCTTTTTATTTTTCTTTTCTGTATCTTTTTTTCTCTTAAGTAAGAAAAAGAAGAAGAAGAAGAAGAAGAAGAAGAAGAAGAAGAAGAAGAAGAAGAAGAGGAAGAAGAAGAAGAAGAAGAAAAAGAAGAAGAAGAAGAAGTCTCTACCACTGAGCAAATAATCCCCAAGGCCTGATTTCATATTGGGAAAATTTAATGAAGAGAGCAGACCCTTTTTAGTAGTTGAGTTATGGTTTCTTTAGGAGCCAGAAGAACCCTTCCAGACTGCCCTTTGCACTGAATCTCCATTGTCTGTGCCAGAAGGGTCCTGGTCAACACTCCAATACTCTCTCGTCTCACCTTTGCAGGACACGCCACAAGTATTAACAGCATTGAGGGTTTTGCCATCATTGCACCAATAGTGGCTATTGATCTGGAATAGCCCATAATCAGTGCTTTTGTCTCCAGGATTGTAGTCTGTAGCTTGTGTGTTGTAATTATTCTCCACCTTGACCAAGCACATCCCGGAAAAGAAATTATTTGTAACAATGAACAGTAACACTAAATGATTTACATTGTAATCCAAAGTCAGATCTTTATATCCAGTTCAATGGGGTTTTTTGTTTGTTTGTTTCATTTTGTTTTGTTTTTTTGAGACAGGATCTCACCACATTGTTCAGACTGGACTTGAAGTCACTCAGTAGTGCATGCTGGCTTCAAAACCATGGCACTTCTCCTGCCCCAGCCTCCTGAGTTCTGGAATTGCAGGTCTGTACTACCATGGTGGTTCTTTTTAGCTAATTCTATGTTACCAGACACTTACTTTAGAAGTGCAAGGATGTACTGTACTTAATTTACAAAACACCTTCACTTCAGTTTTTTCACGCTGTTGTGTCATAGGCTGTGGCTAGGATGCCCAGGGTAGTCTTTTGGGCTCTAGAGATCCTCCTTCCTCGGCCTCCTTAGTGACTAGGAGCACAGGTGTGAACTACTCTGCCCAGCCCAATTCTGTAGTTTTAAAGAGTCTCTCATAGAATCTTTTTTACAATGCATCTCATAATAGAATGCTCATAAAATAGTATATAACATTTTTAAAACATTAAAATGGCTGCTTCTTCCGTTACTTTTGTCCTTGCTCTGCTCTCATTGCTCAGTCAATATATAGCTTAGAGTAGAAAAATCAGCACAACTATTGCGTGCATTTAGTAAATTTACAGCATATACATAGGCTTATTGAAAATACATGTTATCAGAAAAAATAGAATTTTTATGAAGGGTAAAAATCTTCTTATAATCCCTAAAGGTGAATTTAGAGGTCAAGCAAGATTCTTGAAAGCAAGCCTCAGAGAATAGACTAGGTTTTTGTTGTTGTTGTTTTGTTGTTGTTGTTGTTTTTGGTACCAGGGGTCAAACTTGAGACCTCATACTTTCCAGGCAGGCACTTGTGCCGCTGAACTAAATCCCTGCCCTAGAACAGGTTTTGTGTAATTTCATTCATTCATGCATTCTTCTACTCACTCCCTCATTCATTCAAATACAGTTATTAATTGGGAAATTTTTAAATAGAAAACTAAGAGGTTACATTAACAAATATGGAGCAAACTGTTTAGGAACTTTTCATTATGCCACAGCAAGAATGGGGTGGAAGAAAATGGAAAATAAACAATGTAGAGAATGGCAGCAAAACACACCTTGGTGAACATCAGAGACCCTTTATATAAATGCTAGGAAATGGTAGGAAATAGGTTCTTATTGTCTTCTTACAAGTTCACTGTAACTTTTTAAAATCTTGTTGTAATAAACTCTGTATCAGGATAGAGAATTTGAAGAAAACTTCGGCATCACTCCATCCTCTAGAACCCAAGTTTCACACTGGTTTATCAATGTGACTTACTCTGGCCTCTCGGGCCATTGAATCTGAAGCAACTGGCAAACCTAGCGTCCCTAGAAGAGTACAGCAGGTTGTGTGGAACACGGAACATGGGGAATATTTCCTCTCATGGCGTCATTCCTTCACCTGGTATCTCTGATTCTAAAGTAACAAATCATGCTTAAATGTTGTAAGTGTTGAAACACACAAGGAAACAGCAGTCTGTCCATACAAAACCTCTCTGACCATTTATTTTCTCATTGAATGTGCATGGAGGCAGGGAGAGCAGACTGGTTGCCAGGCTGAATCTGTGGTAGCCACCCATTCCTGCTGCTTGCAGAGATTTGGCCAATCCACATCTTTTAAAGATCTTCCCCTCGATGGTCCCAGACAGAAGAACCAGCCCCAGAAGAAGGAGAGCCTTCATGATGACTGGAAGCACAGGCCACTAGGATGGCCAGGAGAGGTGGAGCCAGTATGTAAAGTCTTTTGACTTCCTTCTTCCTCTATTGGTTTAGGGCCCATGGTTTGTGATTGGTATGCAAAGCAGGAAATAATTAGTGATTCACCTAATTCAAATACATTTTGTGAAACATTTTGTTGCTGTAAGAATTAATCTGTGGTCAATGATGAAATGACATTGTTGGAAGATTTCCCTCAGGCAGTACTGGGATGTGGCACTGTTGCTGAAACACAAATATCCTTGTATATTATTATGAATATAAGAACTACAAAGATTAAAAATCAAATATCATTTTTGGCTTTAAAATACATGTGTTTTTCCTAATATTCTTTTTATTGATATGTCTGCATTCACTATTTTTTAGTCCGTCACATAAAATTTTTTGCTCCCAGTAGAACTGACAGTTGGGTCAGTCATGTAACATATATTTTATTTCCCATGACATTATTTGGCTTAGCCAATTTCTTACTCTAGATTTTCTGCCTTTAATGCAAATGTCACAGTTATCAAATCAATAGAAAACTAGTATAAATGAGGTTCATGTGAACAATTTTCCTAACTCCTTCTGTATCAGGGACTTGGCCTGGCTCCCAAACTTCTAAAATGAGTTATGTCAAAGTTTTAAACAAAAAGAGGCAAGAGGTATGGATTTGAGTAATCGAGAAAGCTCAAAACTCTCTGGGAATAAGGACAGGAACTCGTCTATATCACCATGTTTACTGGGTTTTCACAGGTTTGGAGGGTGCAGGAGAAGAGGGTACACAGGAGGTAAAAGTCTACAAAAATGATCAGGGCCTTGATAAACAAAGGTGGTAAATCTTGCCAACAAAGAGAACTGATTGATTTCTGAGGTTGGTGGTTTTATTGCCCTGGAGAATGGAGTGTCAGCAGCCCATGTACTCAGCTGCCTCAGCTGTGCTGTTATGTTGACTTCAGAGCACTGTGAATATGACCTTTTCCAACACAGCAGAGGTCCCTTCGTGGTCAGCAATTTAACATTTACACAGCCTGGTCTCCAACACTTCTCTACATGCTTTGCTGGTCATGTCCATGTCAAAACATATGAGGTGATTCTAAAGCAGTAGGACTTTAAAAGTCCATGTACCCATACACAAAGAGATACAGCCAACTATGTGCCACCTGCAAAAATCAGGCATTTTTGGAAGATGTGCATGTTTTTAAAATCTATACTACCAGACCTCCAAAGAACCGTGCTCCATCTCTAGGCAGACAGATTCTGTCCAATATAAAATGGCATCAGTTTGGAGCTTCCTTAGGTCTTTGACAATGGCAGTTTCTTTCTCTCTAATCTTTGAAGATTACCAGTTTGGCTGTTTTGTTTTGTTTGTTTTGTTTTTGCAACAGGGTCTGGTAGTTCAGTATTGCCTTGCATTTCCTAAGTAACCCAGGTTGACCTCAAACTGGATCCAGCTGGGTCAAGTGTAATTTCTGCTTTCAGTTTTTTTAGGGATCTCTATTGATTTCCACAGTGGTTGTGTCAGTTTACAGTCCCACCAACAATAGTGAAGGGTCCTTTCTTCCCAAGTCTTGCCAGCATTTGTTACTGGTTGATTTCTTGATGATAGCAATTCTTTCTGGAGTGAGATTGATTCTAGGTGCTATTTTATTTTGCATTTCTTGAATGACCAGTGATGTTGAACAGTTTTTCATGTGTTTAGTGGCTACTGGTATTGCATTTGAGAAGTATTGAATTATTTTAGATGCCCATTTTTAACTGGGTCTTTACATTTGAGGAATTAATTTTTTTTTAGTTCTTTATATATTCTAGGTATGGACTTTTGAGGAGTAGTTGGCAAAATTTTTTCTCATTCTGTAGGTTTTCCCTTAACTCTGTTAGTGGTTTCTTTTGCTATGTATAAACTTTTTAATTTAATGTGATCTGAATTGTTGATTCTTAGTATCCTTTCTTATGTAACCACAGTTTTGTTCAAACAATTTGTTCTATACTTAAGTCTTCAGGAGTTTTGCATATTTTGTCTTCCAGAAGATCTTGAATCCATTTTGATTTTAGTTTCTTGCATGGTGAGAGATACAGGTCTAGATTCAAACTTTGGCATATCATTAACCAGTTTCCAATTTGTTAAATGGGCTATCTTTCCTCCAGTGAAGGAATTTGACCCTTTTGTCAAAAAAAAAAAAAAAAAATGAAGCTGGCTGTGTCTGGAGTTGTTTTCATGTCCTCAATTTTGTTCCACTGATCAATCTCAGGGTTTTTTTTCACCCCCACCAATACCATGCTGTTTTTACCACTGTAGCTTTGCAGTATAACTTGAAGTCAGGTATTGCAATGCTCCTGGCCTTGCCATTTTTGTCCAGAATAACTTTTGCTACTCTAGGTCTTTCCTGGCTCCACATGAATTTTTATATTTTTTTCTGCAATTCTGTGACAAATGTTATTGGTATTTTGATTGGGATTGCATTAAATCTGTATAACAGTTTTGGAATTGTGGCCAGTTTGACTATATTGGTTCTGCCTATGCAGGAACAAGGGATATCTTTCCATTTCCTGATGTCTTCTTTAGTCTCCTTTTTAGAATATTATAGTTTTCATTGTAGAGATCTTTCACTTCTTTAGTTGGGTTAATTCCTAAGAATTAAATTTTTGTGCTTTTTTTGGGGGGGGGTGGCACTGGGGATCAAACTTACAACCTCGCACCTGCCAGACAGGTGCTTAAGCTACTGAGCCAAACTCCTGGCCCTGGTTTTTTTGAGATAGGGTCATACTCAGTAGCTCAGGCTGGCCTTGTGGTCATGTTGTAGCCCAAGCCGGCCTCAAACTCACTATGCTCCTCCTACCTCAGCCTCCCAAGTGCTGGGATTAAAGACGTGCGCCACCACACCCGACTTTTTGTGCTGTTTTAAGCGGTACTGTGTCTCTAATTTCCCTCTCAGTGAGTTGTTATTGGTGCACAGGACTGCTATTCCTTTTTGAACATTGATTTTGTATCCTTTTACATTGCAGAATTTGGATATTACCTTTAGGAGTCTTGGTGAAGTTTTTGGGCATTATCTATGTAGAGGATCATCTCATCTGCAAATAATGGTAATTTAAGTTCTTTCTTTTCCATGATAGTTTTTTTATTTCTTTCTCTCATCCAATTGCTCTAGCTATTTCAAGAACTATATTAAACAGAAATGGTAATAACAGACATCCTTGTCTTGTTCCTGATTTTAGAAGAAAAAGTTTCAGCTACTCTCCGCTTAGTATAGTGTTGACCATTGATTTGTCATAGTTAGCTGCTATAAGGTTGATGCAAAAACCTTCCATTTTTATTTTCTTTGGTTTTTTATCGTGAATGGATACTGGATTTTGTCAAATGCTTTTTCTGCATCTGTTGAGAAAATCAGGTGATTTTTTTCCTCACTTCTGTTTTGTGGCATACTACATTTATTGGTTTGTGTATGTTGACCTATGCCTGAATTCCTGGAATGAATCCTACTTGGTCATGATGTGTGTGTATTATTTGTAGGTTTGTTTGGTGCTGGGGAATCAAACCCAGGGCATTGTACATGCAAAGAGAGAACTCTACCATTAAGCCACAACACCAGCCCTGATTTGTGTGTGTGTGTGTGTGTGTGATTTATTGCATTCTGTTTGCCAGTGTCTTATTGAGGATTTTTGCATCTGTATTCATTAAAGATATTGGCCTCTAGCTCTCCTTTTTGTTTGAGTCCTTCTCTGGTTTTGGAATCAGGGTAAGGAGTTCTTCCATGAATGACTTTGGGAGTATAGCTTCCCTTTCAATTTCATTATAGTTTGAGGAGTACTGGCATTAGATCTACTCTAAAGTTCTTTTAAAATCCAGCAGTATATTCCTCATGATCTGGGCTTTTCCTAGTTAGTAGTTCTTTTATTACTTTCTTCAACGTCACTGACTGATATTAGCTTGTTCAGGATTTTTATATCTCTTTGGTTCAGATTGGTAGTTCATATGAATTAGAAATTCATACATTTCCTCTGAATTTTCCATTTTATTAGAGTACAGGTTCTCTAAGTAGTTACCAATAATCTTCTGGAACTCAGCAGAATCCATTGTGATTTCATCTTTTTCATTTGTAATTCATGGATTTGTGTCTTTTCCTTCCCTATTTTGGTAAGCTTAACTAAGTGTTTGTTTATTTTGTTTATCTGTCAAACAACCAACCCTTTGATTCACTGATTCTTTCAATGTTTTAGTGTCAACTTTATTAATTTGTCCTCTGATCTTTATAATTTCCTTCCTTTAGCTTTAGGTTTGGTTTGTTTCATTTGTTTGTTTTTCTAGAACCTTGAGGCACATCACTAGGTTATTTGTTCTCCTTCTGTTTTTCTGTTGTGGGAATTCACTGCTATGAATATCCCTCTTAGGACTGCTTTCATTTCATCCCGTAGCTTCTGGTATGTCATACTGTCATTATTATTTAATTGTAGAAACTATGTAATTTCTTCTGTGACCCATTGATTATTTAGAAGAGTAGAGTTTCATTTCCATGTATTTGTAGAGATTATGTGGTTTCTTTTGCCATTGATTTCTAGTTTCATTGGGCTATGACTTGATAATATGCATGAGATAATTTTGATTCTTTGCATTTACTTAATCTTGCTTTCTTAACTACTACACATATCATCTATTTTGGAGAATGTCCCATGTATTAGTAAGAAGAATGGGTACTCTGTCATTATTGGATGGAACACTCTATAGATACCTACTAAGTCCATTTATTTACATGGTTGGTTCAACCATGATATTTCTTTGCTGATATTTTTTCGAGTTGATCTGTCCATTTGTGACTGTGGGTATTGAAATCTGCCATTCCTATTGTATTGGTATTTATCCAATTTTTGATGTCCACTAGTGTTTGTTTTATGAAGTTGGAATCACCAGTCTTTGGTGCATATATAAATATTAACTCTTCCTGTGGAATTGTTCCCTTATCTGATATGTAGTGAAGTTCTTTGTTCTCTTTTGATCAGTCCTAACTTGAAATGTACTTTTTCTCAAATTGGGATATCAACTCCTGCTTTTTTTCTGGGTTCTTTTTGCATGGTTCTTGTTTTCCATCCTTTGATTTTTAATCTATGAATATCTTTTTGAGTTAAGGGTGGACTTCCGGGAAGATGGCAGAGTAATGAGCAACAGAGAAAACAGCCTCTCTGAGAGACACCATCTGGATATGGGAATATAACGTCATCAGGAAGACAAAAGGAGGGAAATGGGTCCCTTGGACCCAGGAAGAGTCTGAAGTCTGAATCAAGTGAGTGAAAAGAAAAACTTCAACAAAGAAGACAGCAGTAGCTGGTGGCACCTTTGCCAGGAGCCAGACTCACTGCACGAGGGGAGCTGTTGGAATCTGGGGATGCACGGTCACAGTGTCAGTGGTGGCTGGCAACTCCAGGGCCCCTGCGGAGTGACTTGACAGTAGAGGGGAGCAGCAGACGCAGAGGACTGTGTTGGCTGGCCATGAATGCAGAGGACTCAGTCCTCCTGTGGAAGAGAGTAATTGGCTGGAAGCCATTTTGGAGTAGGTCAGATAAGCCCAGAACCAGAACTGTTGCCGGCTTCCTCCAGCAGCTCCTCGCTGGGTGCAGACCTCTGGAAATTGCTTGGACTGTGGCAAGCCCAGTGAGTCTGGTCTCGGGGCAGGCCTGCTAAGGTTGTCTACTGCTCTGTCATAAAGCAACTGCTGACTTGTGGGGATACAGTGCCAAGATTTGGGACACTGTCTCCACAGGCCATCTACTAGTGAACCCAGAGAGAATCCTAGAAGTGGACTTTTTTTTTTTCTTTTCTTCTTTTCTTGTTTGTTTGTTTGTTTGTTTGTTTTATTCAGTGTGTTTTTAAATTTTTCTTACTTTTTATTGCTTTTTTTTTTTTTTTTTTTTTTTTTTTTTTTTTTTTTTTTTTTTTTTTTTTTTTTTTTTTTTTTTTTTTTTTTTTTTTTTTTTTTTTTTTTTTTTTTTTTTTTTTTTTTTTTTTTTTGAGTGTGAGTGTGGTTTCTGGCTTCCTTGTGGGTGTGGTTTTGTTCTGTTCTACCTTTTGTCTCTTTTAGCTCTCTTTTCCTTCAGTCTTCTGCATTGGTTTCCCCAAGTTGGTGGGACTCATCTTTGTCCTCCAACCTACTTGTAATCTCTTTCTCTTTTCCCACTTCTCTGTCTTCTCCTTAATCCATTTTGGGTCCTGACCACTGAGGACAGAATTGACATATGTGTTGTATGATTGTTTTGTATTCTGTTGTTTGATCACAAATTCAGTTTATACAGTTGAGGGTTGTAAATCAGGAGTTAGCTCAGTTTATTGTTTTGTTGGCTGTGTTTGGTGCTGTGGGTGCCACTGTAGCCAGAATTAACTTGATTGATCTGGATAGCTGTTGGCCCTGATGGTCCAGAACTCAGATTGACTGGGGGTCACAGAGAGTGCTGAGGCACGGTGCCAAAGAACCAGAGACTGGGCTAGGCAAACAATAGCTTCTCATCTCTAACAAACTGAGGAGGTGGGAACTTTGAACAGACTCGGAGCCCAGGAACCAGCTACACCTGGAAGATACCTCAGAGAAGTGACCAGCACTTAGATGTCCTTAATACCACCAATAAAGCAACTCACCATAGGCAACTAACAAGTATCCCTCTAGGATTCCAACTTCATAAAAAAGAAAAGAAATGAGAAGACACTTAAACAAGACACAACCTCAGACAACCAGTTCACCAAAGGCAAACCCAGGGGGCAATCCGAAAGCCCCCTACCAGGTCTGTCTGAAGTGCTAACAAAGCAATTGAATGAGGCTCTGGAAAAAATGAATCTGAGTTAAGGATGTTTCTTAGGGTTAGGGTTAGGGTTAACATTTTTTCTCAGCAAAAAGGAGAGGGAGGCAGAGAGAGTGAAGGGAGGGGAGGAGGAGAGAGAAAAAGAGATAGAGACAGAGAGAAACAGAGAGAGAGATTGGAACTGACCTGACTGCAAATACTTGGCCACTTTCTATCTGTATTTCTTTAGGCAAGCTACTTTATCTCATGGGATCCCTATTAGTGATCTATAAAAGGATATAATATTTGCCTATATGATTATTGTAGGACTTGTGATACTTATTAAATACTAATACTTCAGAAGCACTGAGTAAACAAAAGCCAGTATTTCCCCCTTTTTTATTAATCTAATAAAGTCTAGCTAAACCCCACATGTCTTCTGATTTTCTAGTTCACTTCATACCCCAACATGACCTACCATTGGGATTACTGCCCAGGTTTCCAGTAGCTTCCCCAGAGTGCAGTCTACAGTGGATTTGTTTTGTGTGTGTGTGTGCCAGGAATCAAACCCAGGGCCTTATGCTTGTCAGGCAGGTCCCTATACCGCTGAGATACCTTCCTGGCCCTGCAGTGGTTTTTTAAAGGAACTTTTGAGCCTGAAAAACTCTAGGAACCCAAAAAATTTCCCATAAACTTTAGGTTAATTCTAAGTCCTCTTGTCCTGAAGGTTTTCACCTGGACCTGGTTCAATTCCCTCCAACTTCATTTCTTTGATACATGTCATAGACAACATAACACTACCATCAGTGTCTTCACCAGCCTACCTCCCCTGTTACTCTGGAACAAAGAAAATGCTGTTTCAGGTGCCATTTGTGTCTATTTTCTCCCCCCTGGTTCATTTGACTACAATTCAGCATTCAGGTGTCACCTAGAACATCCTAAACAGGTTTATTATGTCTGCTACACTTTCCATAAACACAGCGTTTTATGTTCTGTAGAAACCAGCCATTTATCAAATTTGTTTTCAATCAGTCATGACTTTTTTTAAATAAACTCTAAGTGGGAGAGAATAATATTTGTCTGTGGTAGACAATTTGAGTGACTCCCTTTGAATGCAGAACAATTGCTGCAACTTTGATTAATTATATCAAGACTTATTTCCTTATACTGGTATGTACAGAGCTGACTATGGTATTTCCTTCTCTCTTCAATTGGCTCTAAGCATTGTAACTAAGGCTAGCCAGGTACTGATATGTAATTTCCAAAGCCATCAGACAGTCTCCTGTTTCCTCACATAGTGCTCGCTGAAAATACATGAGCACAGCAGGATGGTAGAGCCAGTCAGCTTCAGGAATGTTAACTGAGTATGAGCCTCAAGATAAAGAGGCTATAAGTCCCCAGGACACAAAAGTTTACATACCAGAAACTGAAGCAATAGTATCCAAAAACAATGCAGTTGCTACCTTAATTGAATTATGCAGATTGATCCTTCTGCATGTCATTTTCCCTGCATTTTGCAAAGATGCTTTCCTCCTTACCTGGCTAGCCAGCTCAAGTTACTCACGTAGTTCCCATCATCCTCACTATCACTCATCCTTGAGCCACCCCCTTCTTCACAAGATAATAAATTCTGGGAGAGGCCTTGTATCAGGGTCTTTGTCCACATATCCTCATGGGGATTGGGCTCCGGACCCCTTGGCTACCCTTAACTTTGAATATGTCTTGGTGTCTTTACTCTCACTGTGGGTTGCATTGGAGGTGGTAGATTGGAATTAACTTGCTGCGATTCCAATAACGTCTCAATGGGATTACAAATATAACTTCTTGGATTGTGAGGAAGACTGGAAAAGGGATTGCAGTAAATGGATTACAATGCACAATATTTGAGATTACAATATTTCCTCATTAGGTACAGTTCATAAAAACATCTTTGAAACTCAGCATGAAATAGTTCATCATTCTTATTAACCCCTGGTTGACTCTGTCATTTTTTTAATCACAATTCAAGATGTGCATGTGGAAAAGTTACTTTTTTGATTTTATTGCACACTTGCCACTGTAATTGACATAGGAGAACTATAACTCCCAACTTGCTAGATGTCAGATGTGCTGAGTTCATGTACCTGAAATTAATGAATTCCAAAGGATCGTGGAGTGTAAGAATAGGAAAGGTTTTATGGGGAAATAGGAATAGTTCCTAAATGACAAGAGGGATCCTGAGTGTCAAGACCATTTTTCCAAGAAGGTTTTATACAGCAAAATCATGGGGTGCAATGTGGGTGAAGCTATAATCAACCAATAAGAATACACGTATAGCCACTTAGCTAATATTGATTCAGTGCTTACAGCAAGGACATATGGCCAACATCATTTACCTTAGCTTATCTATAACTTCTAAAACAGGAACACTTTAGGGAAGGAATGGGCCCAGGTGTTCTGTTCACCAATCTAGGTGCCTGATGCATATCTAGACTTAATAGGCTGGGTGGTACCAATTACAGCATGATCTCAAATTTCAATTCATCCAGTAGGGAAGTAGGTAATCAAGCCATTGTGATTTTACTCTTGAGGTCTTTTCTCCCTCAGATGTGCCACCAACCACAATTTTGATGACTACACCTTTCACTGACTTCCTGGATAAGCCAGTCTCTTTCTGAATGTATTTTAATTTTATCTAATTTAGCTTCCTATAATATAACCACTTTGCTTTTCAGAGAAAAGTCAAGCATTTTCTCTTTAATAACTCTTCTTGAATGAATGGGCTAGTAAGTATGTAACTGATTGAATGGATCAAATCACAGTGTAGTGCTTCCTGCTCTACAGGCTTCTTTACAAAATATACAAATACACTGTTCAGTATTACAAAAAAATTCTCCCTTAAAAAATTCACATTTTTCTAATAAAAAACATTTATGCATCACCCTATGTACTAGATATAAATTTACAAAATCTACTTAGCAACTCTTGATTTTTCTACTCTGCACTGAAAATTACCTGAGCGATGAGATTAAGGGAAGGATAAAATCAACTGAAAAAACAGTTATTTGAATGTTTTTTCTTCTTTATTTTATTTTATTAGTACAGGTTTATAATTCATGCAATGTAAAATCATCTTAGGGAGTGATTCCATGTACATATTACAACTTGGGTTGTTTTTTTCACCCTTTTCCCTTTCCCTTTCCCTCTCTCCCTGCTCCTCCTCTGACTCCCAATCACCTTGTACCTATTGATACTGTTTGTCTTAACACATGTTTTGACTTACAGTGTTCACATTGATTAGGGTTATTAGGTTCCTGTACATAACACATCTTTATTCCTCTCACTCCCCCTCCCCTTCCCCTTGCTCCTCTTCTTATTCCCTTAGACTGTTTCCCCATTGTGTGAAATCTGTCCTCTTGTCCCTTTCTATCCTTTTTTTTTTCCATTTCTTGGTTTGTATTTTGTCTCACTCAAATGAGGTATACCATACAGCATTCAGCATTGTGTGTCTGGTTTATTTCACTTAATGCTATGTTTTCCAGGTACATCTATTTTTCTGAAAATACCCGAATTTGTCATTCTTCATAACCAAGTAGTAGTCCATTATATATAGATGCATTTTTTTTTACCTAATTGTCTGTTTATGGTACTATCTACAGGGTGCTCCCAGGATTTAGCTATTATGAATTGTGCTGCTATAAACACAGCAGGTATCACTATAGTATGAGAACTTAAACTCCTTGGAGAAAATACCTACCAGGGAAATAGCTGGGTCATATGGAATTTCTAATTTCAGTCCTTTGAGAGATCTCCATACTGATTTCTGTAATTGTTGTACTAGTTTGCATTCACACCAATGATGAAGGAGGGCTCCTTTTTTGCTACAACCACACCAGCATTTGTTATTGTTTGATTTCCTAATGATTCTCATTCTTTCTGGAGTTACTTGGAATCTTAGTGTTGTTTTAATTTGTATTTCTGTAATGGCCAGACATGTTGAATATTTTTTCATATATTTGTTGGTCATTTGTATTTCTTTCTCTGTGAAGTGTCCGTTCATTTCTCTAGCCTATTTCTTGATTGGGTCTTTAATTTTAATAGTTTTAATTTTTTTGAGTTCTTTATGTATTCTAGATAGTTGTCCTCTGTCTGATTAGCAGCTGGTGAAAGTTTTCCCATTGGATAGGCTGTCTTTTTTCTCCACTGATTGAATCTTTTGCTGTACAGAAACTTATTAGTTTGATATAATCTCTTTTGTTGATTCTTGCTATTTCCTGTGCTATTGAGGTTCTGGCTAGAAAATTCTTTTCTACTCCTGTGTCTTCAAGTGTTTTACCTATTTCGTCTTCCAGGAGATTTAATGTTTCTGTTTTAATGATTAGCTCTTTGACCCATTCGATTTTAATTTAGTATGTGGTGAGAGATAAGTGTCCAATTTAACTCTTCCACAAACAGATATCCAGTTTTCCCACCACCACTTGTTTAATAGGCTATCCTTCCACCAACATATGCTTTTGGACACTTTACCAAAGACCAAATAGTTGAATATGTCTGGAGAGATTTCTCTACCCTCAATTCTTTTCCATTGATCCATGTTTCTGTCTTTATTCCAGTACCATACCATTTTTATCACTATTGCTTTGTAGTATAACTTGAAGTCTAGTATTGCTATGCCACATACTTTGCTCTTGTTACCCAAAATTGCTTTTACCACTTGGGGTCTCTTCTGATTCCATATGAATTTTAGAGTTGTTTTCTCTAGATCTAAAAAGTATGCTGTTGGTATTTTGACTGGGACTGCATTGAATCTGTACAGTAGTTTTGGAAGTATGAGCGTTTTGACAATATTGGTTCTGCCTATCCAGAAGAAAGGGAATCTTTCCATTTTCTGATGTCCTTTTCAGTAACCTTCTTCAGAGTACTGTAGTTTTCTATGTAGAGTATTAGCAACCCTTCCCACAGTACCAGTTATTGGAGACCTCTGCAGTGGGTTCCAGTGTCCTGCCCAGGTTACAGCACATGGTGAGAAAGGAAAGAAAGAGCAAGAGACAAAGTAGAAGGATGCATAGCTGGGATCTGAGACCAGCAGTTGCTCTCTAGGAACAAAGGGCCTTGATTTTCCAGCTAGCTACCATTTTATTAACCAGTGCTGGGGAGGAAGTAGAGTGCTTTTCCTGGAACAGAGTAGAGTCTGTGGTAGAATGGGCAAGTTTAACATCATAAAGGAAACAAGCAAAGCTCTACCCTCACACCTGGGTGCTAATCTCATTGAACAAGAGGAAGGTGATTTCTACATTCCAAAACCAGCCCACAAGGCAGGTAGGGTAAGAATAGCCTAGAACAGATAATATGTCAACTTACAATTTGTGGTCCCCAGCAGTAGAGGTCTTTCATTTCTTTGGTTGAAGGCTATTCTGAAAAAAGTATAAATCTATAAATTGGCTCTCTGTATTAAAAGTCTGAGTCTGTACTAGGCCTACATGCCCTACGTGATGAGCCAGCAACTGGCATGTGGAAACAAAACTTTTCATGCCACTGGTCTCAGTAGAGGTCCCTGTGACCCATTATGATGTGATATCTCAAAAGCAAGGCAGCATTTCACCAGAGAACTCCCGAGTCTCATACAAAATTCTATAGAAGTAAATGCTAATCCAAGGGTAAAATAAGTTTCCCATTAATTAATGACATAATCTTCCAAGAACACTTTGGGGCTTCTTACTAGATCTTGCTCACATCAGTGCCCTCCACTCCTCTATTCCTAGGATCTCCTTCTTTTTCTTTCTTTTCTTTTTTTTATTTAAGAGGAAAAAAAAGACACATATAAGAAAGACAAAAAGCAAAAGAGTAAATGCACAACAGTAACATTACAGGTTTACAAAACAGGATGATAGAAACTTGACAATGGTTGCAATACTGCGTATCGTTATCTTCAAAATGGTTGTTTACATTAACAGATATAGATATGTAAAATTGATCTTATCATATGAATATTAACTGTTCTTTCTCAATAACTAATACATTCAGCAGTATGTTCGTTTTAGTTATCTTACATATACATATACACAGATTTATATCTTTTCCTTTTCCCTTCCCTCTTTCCCCCTTTTCCCTTCCCAATTACTTTTGCTCTTCGAGCTGTTTTTTACCCTTACATAGTATTTATTATAGATTTTGGATCATATATACTTTTTCAGTTTCTTACACTAGGGATACAATACAGTATTTACGCATGTGGGTTTGATTTATCTCACTTATGAGTATGGTCTCAAGTCATGTCCATTTACTTATAAAAGTCTCAATGCAATCTTTCTTAATAGCTGAGTAGTACTCCATTGTATAAAAATACCACATCTTTTTTATCCATTCCTTGATTGGTGGGCACTTGGGGTGTTTCCAAGATCTGGCTATTACAAATCGAGTTGCTATAAACATGGGTGCACAGATATCCTTACATGCTCCCAGGAAAAGTTGCGTACATTCAATAAAGACTGAAGAGTTCAGAGATTCTTACTGTTAGCCTGATAAGAGCTCTGACCTTCTGGGCCCCCTGGCATTCTAAATTATTGTCTCTGTCTTTCATTCTTCATCATACCCTTGATCAGGTGATTAGGGGCCTGACTATTCCTCCCCCTCCCCCAATAACTGCACCCCATACAAGGAATTCTCCAGCCTGGGTGAGTAAAGAAGACCACCTTGAGTAGATACTGAAGCCCAAGATACCAAAGGACTTCACAGGATGAATACAGGAATCTCTGATGAGTGAGGGGAAAAAAAACATTAGTGCTTTCTCTGTGAACAGAAACTTTCTCATCCAGAGTGAAAAATGGGTCAGAATTTGTCAGCAAAGAACAACAATATGTACGTTTTTTCTGCATTTTATTAAAGCAGTCTGGTGCCCATGTATTCACTAGCAGTATGTCCAAAATGTTAATAAATAATTAACTTTAACCCTCAATCAGACACCTGAGACACTGAAAACTGGGAATGTGTGGGAGAAAATCCTAGACCACAGCAGGAGGGAAAGGTCTCTCCTGTGACCTTTGCCACATGGAACCTTGTTAAATTGGTGTTAAGCTCATTACAAAGTGAGTTGTGGACATCTGTGGCTCCCAGGATTAAAGAAGCAAAAGTAAGAAGTGTGGTGGCTCCCCTTCCTGTAGTGCGAAAAGCAAAACTTAGTGCTGCTCTGATTTGCTTTTCTCAGGAAGAGCATATAAAAGCCAAAACACTCAAAGCAAAGGAGATTTCCCTTGGCTGTTGCCACCATCAGTGGTGTCTGGAGCAAAACCAGTTCAGCTTGAAAAGCCTGAAAGAAGGGCACTGTGAGCAGCTCTGTCTAGATATTTGCAGATTTTAAAAGAAGTCACCCAAGGGAAGTTTTTGGCACTCTTACCTGCTCATTTATGGCACCCAAGCAAACCTAAATGATGAGAATCAACCCTTATGTGTTCATGTGCCTTTTGAATTTAAACTGTTAAAGGATCTTCGACAAAATGTTATTAGTAAAGGTGCCTAGAGTCCATCTATGGCAGGGCTCTTGGAGATTGTCCTAGATACATATTGCTTGATTCCTTATGATATCAAACATCTAGCAAAGACATGCTTGTCTCCCATTTAATTTGTTCATTTCTTTGTACAATTTAAAAACTTTATTGTAAAACAGGCCCAAAAGAATAGAATCGGCCACGATTCTGTTATAGGCAACTGAGTTAAATAGAAACATTATAGGCAGACAGGGCTGGGCCCTCAAAAGAACCAGTGCAAAAGGCAAGATACCCTGCAACTGTGGGGGAAACAGACACCTCCCACTGTGGGCCAGACCCCAAGACAAAAAATAAATCAAATGCTTCCACATACTTTCTAAGGATAAGCATCAGAATTTAATATTCTAAATAGGTCTCTATCACCTTGAGGAAGCCAGGAGTCACCATCCCAACCCCCTACAGGAAGAGTCACAGTTCTGTATTCATGCCTGCTTGCTACATGACTTGCTTCCCCATTTGTCCCAGATTTAACCAATTTTACCCATGCAATTAATCTTATTGGTTGACCATCGTTCTGTCTCACCTCATGCCCACCTTGTGAGGTCCCATGGTTTCCCCATCTTAGACCTGCCTCACATTGTGATTTTACTCTATAAAAGTCCCAATAAAAGACAGAGTCCTTGGCAAACTGCTCAGGACCTCTTCTGTCTCTCTCAGACAAAAGCTTTCTTTCTCTCAATAAATATATTCTGTTCTTAACCTCCGTTGTTCCTAAAATTCATTCTTCAATTTTACAGAACACAAACTCATAGGAGACATATAACAGGTTGAGAGTTTCACTCCCCTGTATAAACCCCGTGGGTATAACAGATGAAGAAATGCTTTCTGGATTGGAAATACGCACTCCTTGATGAACAGATTCAATACCCTGATGAAGTGTGTCGATGTTTAGCTGATTTGATGAAGAGGGCTTGGGTTACAGTCCCTGAGGACAGGATTCCTGCCAAGTCCTTTATACACATTCTCCAAGGCCCTAATGAGCCTTTTGCCCAGTCTGTGGCAAAATTACAAGAGACTATATACAGACACATTTCTAACATCCAAGCTGTGGATATTTTAGTCCTCCAACTGGCCTATGCCAATGCCAACCAAGATTGTAAACAGGCCTTAAGTCCAGTAGAGGCAACTAATGATTTAAGGACATATATTCAACCTTGCCAAGATATAGGCACTGAATTACATAAAACTAATCTGATGGCCCAGGTTATAACAGGTTTTGCTAGAGGGACTAAGGACAATAAGGGTCATGTTAAATGTTTTAATTGAAATTTGACATGTTTGTAAAAACTTCAAGGTCCCTGATCAACCTGAGGAGGCCAGTGATGTGACCATAGAACCTTAAGGGGGTCATGCCTCTGGCCAAGATGACTCAGGTCCCCCATCCTCATACTCCCACTGCATGAAAGGGAGGCACTGGGCTAGGAATTGTCATCCTAAATATCATAAGGATGGGATGCTTCTGATGAGAAATGGGGTCTGGGCCTTGCCGCAGATTCCACAAAAAATGGGAAAAATGAACAATGCCAATCAAACCCATGCTCAGTTTTAGCCATCAGCAACTTCTACAGCCACAGACATGGCTCCCAGAAGGGACATTATTTCCATCACTAGGGGAACAGCCCAAAGCACAAGACTAGATCTTCCTGGGGCACAAAGAGTAGCACTCATTGGAGGAAAAGAGCCCACTCCTGTCCGTATAGGTGCATGGCCCCCTTCCAGAGGGGACAATGGGGCTCATTTTGGGTAAAAATGATTAAAACTTACAAGCAGTGATTATTCTCCCAGACCTTATTGGTCATGATTTTTGTATTGCCACCGAAGCTAAGTCTGGGTGGTCCTAGCCTGTACTTCTCAGAGGAATTTTCCTCAGTCTGTTGTCCAGCTGCTGGCAGTCTACCTTGACTGGACTGCTCCTCCCTCATTCCTCTCTGGGAAATTTTTCTCTCTAAATCCTCTGCTCTATGGAGTGGGACTGTTCTAGACTGAAGTTCAAGCCCCGAGTACTATCCTAAATAAAATAACAACAGCCATGCACCCGCTTCTGCTCTGCAGCACCGTGTGCTGGGATGCCACTCCACCATCATTCACCAGCCCCTGACTCTGGAGATCACTGGCTTGTGTTCTCACTGCTGCCTCTGGTTGCATAGGATTCTCTCCACCCAGTCAGATTTCTGTTTCTCCAAAAGTAGAAAAGTTGATTTCACTGCCTTCCCCTGTTGGCTACGCAACCACTCTCCGTGGTGGTGCACAGTCTCTGGTCCACATTGGAGAGCTATTTCTTCTGTACAATTTAATCCTATTTTCTTCTCCTCTGTCAGTTCCCTTGTGAATCTCATGTACCCTTCACTCACTTTGGTTCCTCTCAAGAGTTGCTGTTTTCCAGACTCTAGGAACTTTGTCCTACAGAAGCTGAGTTGCTGGCACTCACTGCTCCGCCATGTCTTTCTCATCTTGAATATTTTTAAAGCACCTAACTTGTATTTATTAGTATATTAAACTGATCTGTACTGCAAAAGGATTCTCTTTAGGGTCCTATCTGAGGTATTAGACTGGGCAGGGTGGTGGGCACCTTAGTCCCAGCCACCTGGAAGTCGATGCAGGGTGAGTCCAGCAGATCAGTCTGGGCAACAACACAGCCATATGCTGTATTGAAACAACAGAAAACCTAAAGCACAAGCTATTTTAAATTAACATGGGATACTTCACTGATTTTGTCAATTTGAATAAGAAACACCCAACTATATTGGCTCAGCATAGTTCTGGGTGTGGCTGAAAGGATTTACTGAAGGCAGAAGACCCACCCTGGGTAGGCTTGCTGCCTGAATCAAATAAAAGGTAACCGAAGAAGAAAGACTTGCTTCTGTTTCTTCCGAAGAGCTCCAGCCTTCACCTTCACTGAATGTCATCTCCTGGCTTCCAGCACAGATCCTTCAGCCTCCAGCACAGACCCTTTGGGCTCCAGATGTGAACTCATACAGGACATTACAGTGAGCTCCAGGCACTTGACTGGATCCTTTGGCTCTCCAGTGCACTGACAGACTTTTTTGCATTCTTCACACCTCTATCTATAGGCAGTCACTGTAAGCCTATCTTGTAAATCCTTATATATTTGTATATCTTGCCTTAAATCTGCTTCTCTAGTAAGGACTGACTCACACAGATTTTGGTACAGGAGTGGCTCTAGAGAAGCAGAAGTATAAAGATGAAATTCTTTTTTTTTTTTTTTAAGATGAAATTCTTAAATAACTTTAGTAGTTCCTGGAAGGGGCTCTAATTTGATGAGACCTAAAGATGCCATAGTCTCTCCTGCTAATGTGGGGAATCATGGCAGTCCTTGGTGTGAGCTGTTTAAAGTAATACACAATTTAGATCCATTTGATTATCCTAATTCACCACTTGTGAGATATAAGGAATTTAGTGACTCCATATATGATACTTTTGAAATACTTTCGGCAGAGTGGAAAATATAAGGATATTGGCTGGTTACTCTTAGAATCTCTGGACAAACTGATGAAGGAAAGCAATGAGCTCAAAACATGCACAGAAAATCTAAAGTCTTCTAACTGTGAGGACAAATTAATAAAGGAAAATAAGGCTCTCAAAGACTCAAATTCCCAGCTGCAGACTCACATAAATAATCAAAAATTTCTAAGTGAGTCCTGAACGAAAATATCTTCTGAGATTGCAGAAACCCAAACACAGGCCCTCATCATTCAATTGGCTGAAATACAGCATAAATTTAATGCTCAGCCTCAAAGCATATCTGAAGTAAATGTAAAGACAGTGATCAGAACAAAAGAAAAAAAAAGGGATCCCATAAATTAGAATGGAGATATTCATCCTGATGAGCCTGAAGATGTTGAACTCCTAGACTCTAATGAGATTATTCTGCCAGAGGGAGAGATTTACCCACCCACAGTGGCAGAGGCATCCCCACCGCCAACCCTGGTGCTGTTGGCCTCTCCCAGTGTACTGGAAGAAACTAATCCTGTGCTGACAAAGCATGATGGAGAAAGTGCTGCCTTCCACCTCCTTCTTCATTGAAGTCTCTCTCTTAGCTCTTCCCATGGGCTTCAATTCTTGATCTTCTCTGGGTCCCAAGGACCCACTTCCATCCTTCTTCTCCTCACATTGCTATATTCCAGTGTCTGGATATCAAATCTCAGAGAGGCTCCTTCTCTGCTTCTCACCACTCTGACATCTTCCAGAAGTCTCTTTGAAAAAGCATGATAAAGCTGACACTCCTTGGGGCCCACCCTCACCTCCCACTTTTGCCTCTAGGCCTATAATCAGGTTCAAGTCACAGAAGATTCCTAAGTGCAAGGTACATAGTGTGACCTGTGAGGAGGTCTGCTATTCTCCCAAAGAACTTCTTGGATTCTTTTTAACTCTTGTAAGCAGAGGCCTGATAAGCAAGTGTGGGAATAAATTTTCTGGGTGTGGGTAAAGGTGGCAAAAATATACACCAGGATGAGGATGAGTTTGTCAATAAGGACCCAGTAAGCAGAGATTCTGAATTTAATTTTGTACTCATGGAGTAAAAAATGGTGTTAATAATTTATTGGGCTGGTTAGCAAAAGTATGTAACAAAAGATACCTACTGTGAATGAGTTGGAGATATCTGTTTTTCCACAGTTCCCTGCTGATGAAGAGACTCAGAGACTTAGGGAAATGGGAGTGCTGGATTGGGTCTGTCTTGTTAAACCTGTCCCTCACACTGAGATGATCCAGAAAATGTACTCTTCACTAACGCCTTGAAAAACAGATTCATGAGGGGAGCAGCGGCATCCCTGAAGAGTTCTGCCATTGCACTTTCCTGTATGCTGCCAGATCTTTCAGAGGGGACCGTGGTCACTCAATTGGGGAAAATAAAAAACATAAGAACTGGGGTAAAGGTGCATTAGAAGAAGTCAAGGCCCCAAGATGAAGTCTAAATAGCCAGACTTGCAAACTTCCCTAAAGGATAAGCAGAACTCAAGGCTATCCTGCAATTAGTACCACCTAGCCTGCTAGGTTCAGATATGCATTGGACATCCTGGCAGGGGACCAGAACATCTGGACTCATCCCTTCCCAAAATGTTCTTGCTTTAGAAGTCATATATAAGCAAAATTAATGATGCTAACCATATAACCTTGCTATGTGCCCTGCTTCCCTCCTGGATCAATATTAGCTAAGCAGGTATACTTGTAATCTTATTGGTTGACTACAGTTTGACTCCTGCTCTACCCATCTTGTGACTTTGCTGAATAAATTACCCCTGACAGCCAAGTGTGGTGACCCTTGGTAA
>RJWM01023981.1:0-31295 GCA_004363535.1 Dasyprocta punctata | reverse complement strand
TGTAACAGGGAAGAGGGTTCGGTTCTGCTCCACCTCACAGAGCCAACGACTCCAGACACAGTGACAAAAGAAGAGTCGCCAAAGAACAGGGAAGCAGGAACCTCCGGCTGCAGATCAGACTCCCCGCCCTGCTCCCGGGGTGGAGGAGTCACAGACACAGGCAGGAATGGTGAGGAGAGGCTCGGAGAGGCAGGGATAGTCACATGTTTTTGGGACGGAGCTCTTCCGGGAGCCCTTTCATGCCGCCCTTTGACTCTCAGGCCTGGGATTTCTGGTCATGGCCTCCTTAACCATGGCCGCCTTAGGTGTCCTTAGCCCAAATGTGAAGGCCACCAAGGAGAAGACCCGAGCCTTTTCACCTGGTCCTGGTCAGGCTGTCAGACATCTGCAGGTCCTAGGGAAGAGTCTGCGTTTGTAGCAAAAGCGGCTTTGAAGTCCTTAAAAGTAACCAGACCCTGGGTAGCTGTGATCACTGCAACTCAGGGGCAGAGGCTTCGTCCATGGCAAAGCTAGTGGGAGACCCCGTATGGTTTCAAAAAGCAGTAATTTTTAAGTCAACTAAGAGCAAGTGAACCTAGAGGGTGTATTTAGGTTTTTCCTCAGTGGCAATATTATTTTAGGTAAAATGCAGTAAAATAATTTCCAGCAGTCTTTGGATTCAGAATCTTTAGGGCTGTGAAGCAGATAATTTGGTGACAGGCAAGATGCTAGGTGGGGGTAAGCCACTCGGGAGGTATAATTCCCAGATTTAAAAAACAATTGACATACACGTTAAATGAGGCATAAAAAGAAGCAAATAATTACCCTACGATGTGAAGTCCCTGGTGTGCTGAGTTCAAGTAGATTTTCCTATATGCTGCTCCTGCCCCAAATCTAGAACTTTCTGCTCACTCATCTGTCCAGCCAAATGGAGAATCCACCTGTAGCCACAGCAGCGTGCCTCGGGCTCCCTGAATGCACCGGAAGGGCAGGCGAAGGTCCCTCCCTGGTGAGCTCCCTGCTCACTGTTCCCAGCTGGCAGGGAGATAAGCGGGGAGGGGCAGTGCAGGGGACCCAGAAGGGCGCACTTGAGTCAGTACTTTGCCTCCTCCTCCTCCGGAGAGGCGTCTGTCCTTGCGTTAAGGACACAGGCAGCCAGAGGGAGTGAGGCGAGGATGGAACGGATCTTCATCCCAGTTCCTTCCTTCCTATTATGTTTTTTAAGTTTAATTTTGATTTTCTTATTGATACATTTTAGATGTAGATATCAATGACACTTACCATAGGAAATTTGTGCATCTATTTGATGTCTTGCTGCTGCTTTTTTACCTATTCTTCTTCCTTTAATCCCTCTTTCCCTCCTTATTTACAAAAGCTTTGTTCGCATATTTTTCCTTCTATTCTTTTTACTTGTCCCTTCCTTTCTGTCACCCTTCCCTAACCCTTGTTCCCCTTCTCATCTGAACATTTTCTTCCTATTTCCCAAAACCTATTATACATCATGGTCCTTATTTACACTTTTGGCTTCTCACAGTGGAGAAACAATGTAGCGTCGAAAGATGTGTCCAATTTATTTCACTTAAAAGTATGGCTTCAAGGTGTATCCATTTACCTAGAAATATCTCAAGCTTATCCTGCTTTATGGGAAAGTAGTACTCCATTGTATGAAAACCACAACTCTTTTTATCCATTCATCATTTGATGGGTATTTGGGATGTTTCCAAGATTTAACTACAGTATTGCAAACTGTGCTGCTATAGACATGAGTATATATATATATATATATCATTGTGGTGTGATCTTTTTAATTCTTTTGGGAAGATACCAAGAAGAGGAATAGCTTGGAAAATGGGACCTATAATCCTAGTTTTTTTGAGGAATCTCTACACTGATTTCCACAGTGTTTGCATCAGACTACACTCCCACTAACAGTGGAGAAGGTTTCCTTTTATCCCACAGCCTAACATTTGATATTTGATTGATTTCTTGATAATAGCCATTCCTTCTGGAGTGAGATTGCATCTCAGTTTTGTTTTAATTTGCGTCTCTCAAATGGCCAGGGATGTTGAACGTTTTTTAAATATATTTATCTATTATTTCTATTTCATCCGAGAACTGTCTATTCATTTTAGATGCCCATTTATAGATTGGATCTGAGAATTTGGGAGATCTGATCTTTTCAAATTTTTTATACATTCTAGATAGTAGTCTTTTGTCTGAAGCACAGCTGGCAAAATCTTTTTCCCACACTGCAGATTGTCTCTTCACTCTGTTGCCGGTTTGTCTTGTGGTGTAAAAATTTTTTAATAAGATGAGTCCCAGTTGTTGACTCTTTGTGATATTTCCTATGGGACTAGGGTTTTGCCTATGCACTCAGGGTTTTGTTTATACTTATGTCTTCAAAAGTTCTACCCATTCTATCTTTTAGTACATTTAGTGTTTCTGTTTTATGCCATGCTACAGACCTGAAATTTGTCTTGTCTCATTTTCTTTCTTTCTTTCTTTCTTTCTTTCTTTCTTTCTTTCTTTCTTTCTTTCTTTCTTGCTACCAAGGATCAAACTCATAGCTCTTGCTTGCCAGGCAGGCACTTGTGCTGCTGAGTTAAATCCCCGGCCCCTAGTGTTTCTGTTTTAATATTTAGATCTTTGATTCATTTTGATTTTAATTTAATGCACGGTGAAAGATATGGGTCTAGTTTTAATCTGGGGCATGTGGAAAACCAGTTTTCCCAGTATCAAACATTAAAGAGGTTATTTGTGTTCCAGTGAAGGCATTTGGCCCCTTTGTCAAAGATAATGTGGCTAAGTGTGTTTGGATTTGAGTTGTTTCTGCATCCTCTGATATATTCCATTGATCCTTGGGTCTGTTTTTGCCAGTATCATGCTAATTTTTTTCTTTTTTCTTTTCTTTTTTTTTTTTTTTTTTTGGTACTGGGAATTGAATTTATGACCTCATACTTGCTAGGCAGGCACCATGCTGCTGAGCTATATTCCCAGCCTTCATGCTGTTTTTATCACAGTAGCTCTATTGCTAACCCTTAGGAAATGACTACTTCTCAGAGGTGTCTTGCAGGCATAGCTGTGTTTTCAGTTTTGAGGCTGTTACAAGTTCCTACCTCTTGATGTTATTGGGGATGAGAAGTTGCTGCCTACTTTGCCCTGCCCCTGGTTCTTTGGCACTGGCCTATAGCATTGCTTATGACCCTTAGGCAATCTCAGTCCTGGTATACCAGGAAGAACAACTGATTAGAATAATTATGTCACCTTGGCTTAAGTGGTATGATCAGCAATAACAATAGCATCAAACAGAGCCTAGAAAATGACAAACTGGTAACTATTAATTTGCCACCTTTAACCATATGAACTAGATTTGTGGTTATATAATAAAATCTAAAAGACTGGGGACAGACACACCCAAGCCTTTCCCTGTGATTCAGCACCATTTGCAGATTGCGGTGGGGGAGAGAACAAGGCCACACCAGGAAGCAAACCCAGTCTGGGACCCAACACCATGCACGGGCCACTGCTGGACTGGGGGCAGCCAGACCCCAGACTCCCCACCCCTGGTAAGTGACAGGCTGACCCGGAGAAACACGGGCTGTGATGATAGCTATTGAGGTGAAATGCAGTTGGATGCCTGTGGTGCTTTAGTGTTTCACTGACCTTACAGGTCTAGGGCCAGTGGTCTGATCGTCAGTTCAGAGGACAGTGGTATGTAATGTAGCATCTAGGGGGGATCTATCTCCTTCTGAGGGTTGTAGCCATTGTTGATTCCCTATTGTCTTGTTTCGAAGTCCTATATTGTTTTCATTGTTTTGTTGGGTTGGGTTTTGTTTTTTTTTGTGGGTTAGGTTTTATTTCTTTTGGTTGATTATGTTAAATCTGATGCCATGAGCAGCTGTTTCAAAGATAGCAAGACATATTATGGTAGCCATTTTGGATTTACTATTGGCTTGTTTTGAAGTCCTTTATTGCATTCATTGTTTTGCTTTTATTGGTTCTATTCTATTCTGTTCTGTTTGATTTTTACTGTGTCTGAAGGTATCTGCAGCTATTTTGAGGATAACAAAAGGCATTAGGGTAACTATTGTTGTTTTTGTAATGTTTTGAAGTCCTGTATCACTTACACTGGTTTGTTTTGGTTAGTTTTATTCTGTTTTATTTTCCTTGGTTTTATCCTCTTTAAAATAAAAAAAAAAAACAAATAAGAAAATTGTATACAGTAAATATGTCCTCAATATGGCAATTTTACCCTCAGGGGAGAAAATTTAAAAGAGGCTAGGGGGCAAAATAGAGAAATAGAAGAAAAGGAAAGATTAGAAGCAAAGTTGGAGGAGAGAGGGAAATTATACAAATTGGGAAACTGGTGAAGAAGACAGGAGGGAAAGCAAAAAACAAGAAATAAAAACAACAGGACAGAACAGCAAATAACCAGAAACAATGTTCACACTCATATAAAAACAAGAACAAACAAGAAAAAAGAAAACAAAATGAAATGAAAACAAAACAAAAGGAACAAAAAAAAGAAGAAGAAGAAGAGGAAGAAGAGGAGGAGGAGGAGGAGGAAGGAGAAGGAGAAGGAGAAGGAGAAGAAGGAGGAGGAGGAGGAGAAGAAGAAGAAGAAGAAGAAGAAGAAGAAGAAGAAGAAGAAGAAGAAGAAGAAGAAGAAGAAAAGAAAAAAATGTCTCCTTCAGGGTGTGTCTGCCGTCACCACTAGCAGAGAGAGTGGCAGATGGAACCCAGATCTGTGCTGATTAATCCCAGCCAGGCAGCAGTAGGTTTACGGTGGGTAGTGGGGAACCCCAGGAAGCCTGCACTTCTAGTTCCCCTGAAGTTCAAGCTGGTTTCCGGCTGTGAGGCTGGAACCTGATTCGTTCAGCCTGCCGCACACTCTGTGCTGCCAGCAGTTTGAATTTGGCTCCCTGTCAACCTGAACTCCGCACCCTGTCCTCCTGCAGACTTGAACTCAGCTCCCCGACCCTGTCACTAGGCGCCACTAGAGGGAGCCAGCCCGCAGCTGCTCTGGGTTCCAAACTGGCCCCTTTATCAGATGGTTCCCCGCCCGTCGCCCTCTGCCGGGGAATGTCCAAACCTGAATAACTCACCAGCCACTGCAGGCCACCGTGTCCACTGCTCCCTCCAGCTGGTGCGTTTCTCCATGGAGGCTTCTGGGGTCGCCAGCAGTCGCCTTTAGTCTGCAGGTTTGAGCTGCCCCTTTCTCCAGAGAGGAAAGCACTGCCGGCCGCCTCCTTCTGCACCGAGGTCCCTCTCTTCGCTCTCCCCTTTGGCTTTAGTCTGACTTCAGATCCTGACTGGGTCCCAGGGACCCACTTTCCTCCTTCTCTTCCTCACGTCGCTCTATGGCAGCCTCTGGACCCCACATCTCAGAGAGGCTATTTCTCTGCTGCTCACCTCTGCACCTGGGGGTCTCCCCTTCTTTCCAGAAATCCGAACAGCCTGGAACACGGGCTGCCCTGCCCCTAACTGTGCACGAGGTATTCTGATAAAAAGATCCCATTTCTGCGCATTCATCTTCTTGAAACATAACCAACAAGAAAAGGACACTTCTAAACCTTCTTAGGCATCTTGGAAAGCTGCTAGAAGTAATGGAAATATATATGGAGGCTATAGAATAAATGGTGTTCATGAAAATTAGGCTTGTTAAAAGTAAGGTTCCTACTGCGTGGGGCTTTGGGAGCTGATGCCCAGGCAGCGTGAGCACCATTTAATGTAGGATGTGGGTGCCCTGATAGACAGTGGGGATCCCGAGACGTCACAGCCTGCAGGTCAAAGGTTCAAACTTTGTGCAAATGGTCTTCGTTTTTATTGTTAATTTATTTATCTATTTACTCTTCCAATAGTCTCTATGGTTAGCAGTTATTTTTGCTTTAGTTTCTGAACAACATAGTTTCCACTTCATTTAATTTATAACAGAAACGAGCCATAATGAAATAATTTGGATAGTAATCTTTCATGCTTCGCAACAGGCCCTTCTGCTAATTCCATAATCGTATTAACAAACAAATTAGCGTTCATTCAAGTTGTTAGAAAATTTGGGATCTCCCTTGAGCAGCTGGCTGTCTTCATTTGCCAAATTAATTGTAATGCATGATCTAATTTCTTAAGGAGGTGCATTTGAAAAAATCTTGGATTAAAAAGGTTTGTGTCTCTGAGGCAGAATTGTTAGGTTACCCTGTGCCCTGTTACAAATACTCTGGAGGTCTCATTTTGGAGCTGGAAGCTTTTATCACCAAATAGCACCTTATAATGACTCTTTTGGTGATTGGTCTGCTGATAAAATTAGCTCGATGAAGCAATGACAGTATAACACAGCAGTTTAAACTTGAGGACCAGTGTTGTATTTGATACATAAACACAGAACTGGATTTCACTTCCTGTTTTTAAAGTGTTGAAAGGTAAGTATATTTGGCAGCTCAAGGTCCTGAATGCCTGGCCCAGGGTGCCTGACCCAGGTCCTTCTGATCGTGTTTAGCTGTCCCCATGCACAGAGAAAGCTCATGGCCTATGTTCCTGGGACAGACTTGGTAGCACAACATTAACATGTGCTGCCTTCATAGCACACCTTTTAAAGAACATGAGCTCACTTCGAAGTGGAGTAGAAAAAGGTTGAAAGGGTGGGATTTTTTTTCGTTTATAGACTGGATATTTCATGTATTTTACAGCATTGTCCACAGTGCTGCCCCCATCACTGTTGACTATTAAAGCAGCTCTCTCTCTTCAATTTTAATACACATGCTTTTCATGTCTATTTAGCTTGCTCACAATCGGTCTGGAGGAAAGAAACTTCAATGTGTTTGGAAGGCTCATTCTATCTTAAATGGGGTTTTAAAATATGACAAATGGCTAGGCGGTGAACTTTTCCACCTCAGTTATCATGATCATGTCTTATTCTCCTTCAGATTTTTAAAATATTAATTCATGCTTTTCTAGTGCCTGGACTATCCTGATTTCCCAAATCAATCCCTATTTGATTATGTTAGTTCCTTAATATATTGCTAGATTTGATCGACTATTCTAAAAGTAGTTCTTACCTATATTCTCAAGTGAAAGCAAGCTTCGATTATTTTGTGTATGTTGTTTACTTTTATTTATCTTTTCCTTCTAGCTTTATAAATGTAGTTAGTTGATAAGTAAAAATTACGTATGTTTATGGTATACAACTTGCATGCACATTATGACATATCTAAATCAAGCTAACTTCTATCCATCACCTCACATACATATTGTAACGAGAATTTTTAAAATCTACTCAGCAATTTTCAAGCATACCATATGTTTTTATTAACTGTAGTAACCATGCTGTACAATAGATCTCCAGAATTTATTTAGCTTGTCTAATAGGGGTCTTGTGCCATCCCCCACTCTCCAATCCCTTGGCTACCACAGTTTTACTCTCTACTTCTATGGATTCAACTTTTTTTGATTCCGTATAAGTGAGCTCATGTGGTCTTTGTCTTCCTGTGCCTGCCTTACTTCAGCTAACAGTAACATCATCCAGGTTTATCTGTGTTATCACAAATGACGTGGTTTCTCTATTTTTTATTTGTAGTTTTTTTAATCTTTTTGAGACAGGTTTCACTATGCAGTCAGGCTGGTCTGAGACTCAGCAATTCTCCTGCCTCAGCCTCTCAAATGTTGGGATTACAGGCAATTTCTGTATTTTTAAAGGTTAACATTGTATATATAAACCACATTTTCATTATCCTTGTTTCTGTTGATGGACACTCAAGTTGATTTTGTATCTTGGCTGTTCTGAATGCTATAGTGAAAATAGGGGTACAGATTTCTCTTCCACCTACTGATTTTATATCCTTTGGTGTACATTCACGAATGGGATGGCTGGGCCACACTTTAGTCTATCTTAATTTTTTGAGGAAATTCCATACTGTTTCCTGTAATGGCAGTGCTAATTTACATTCTAACCAACAGTGTGCAAAAATTCCCTTTTCCCCACATCCTTGCCAAGACTTGTTATAGCCATTCTAACAAGTGCAAGATGGTTTTAATTTGCCTTTCTCTGATTATTAATGTGTTGCATCTAATCCAAGGAGATTTTGCTCAGTACAGAAGCCCTACAAATAGGCTCTTTTTTTCTTTTAAACTATCTGCCTGCTGTTCTACTAGCCACACTTGGAAAAACACGTGATTATTCATTTATTAACATGGGCAGTAAGTGGACAGTGATAGGGCATTGAAACAGGATTAAGTCAGAGGCGATGAAGCTGGAAAATGAGAGCAAATGGCCGAGAAACTAGTTTTGAATCTAGAAAATAATAACCCAACTCACTAGCAAGTATATCTCAAAAGAAAAGTGGAAACTGTAGGAGACTGCCAAGCTGCACCCTCCTGAGAAACGAGGCCCCTTGCCTCGACCTTTACCTGACCTTTACTTTAACCCTATTCACCAAGATATGGAAAGCTGGCTATATTGAAGCAGATGTTCTCTTAATTGGCCAAAAGAATGTGACTGTGTCTGGCCAACACTAATGTGTCTCATTGCAGCTCATGGGTGAAAATTGCCCGCTCTGCTGATGGCCTGAGCAAGAGCCTGTGAGATAAAACCTCAGCTGAGGCCTTGAGACTCAGAAAGCATTATACTTTCATGGCAGTGAAGGTGCTAGCCTTTCATAAATCAAGCTGTCCCTTGTATTACTAATTGGAGGACCTCTATGCCTAGTGCAAAAGTGCTCTGTTTCTCCTTATAGCCACGCCTGCAATGTTTCCATGACCCCCAAACACCTCCCTGATTATTGCCAATAAATTCATGAGCTTTGCAGAGAACACTGGGTCATCCCAGAGCTCCTTAACTGAGGAACTTTCTCTTTTTTGTCTTTCTTCTTCTTCTTTTTTTGTCTTTTTTTTTTTTTTTTTTTTTTTTTTTTTTTTTTTTTTTTTTTGCTTTGCATCCATGTGCCATATTTCTGGGTGGGTTAGATGGTAGAAACTTATGACTTAGGAAGTTAAACCCTCTGGGTGTGAGTACATACACACTAGAACTGATTAAATCAAGTTCAATGCTATTTAAACCATACTAGGTGTTTAATATGCAGGAACTCATTTAGTTGTCATCCCATCACGAGGACAAGTCTTTCGTTACTGCTCTATGATAAAAGGAGAATGCAGACTTAGAGAGGAGGGATAATTTGTCCAAGGTCATAAAGCTGGCAGGCACTGGGGTCAGAATTCCTGCCCAAATCAGGGTCTGTCCCCCTCCACACTGCTCTGTTCTTTGCATTTCATTACACTTTAAAGAAGTCAGTTAGAAGTTGAACAAATCTGACCACGGAAAGAGAGTTGACAAAATATTTCAAAGGACTAATTTACTCCTTCAAGAGAAAAAATATATAGTATATATGTTTGGAGGTCCTAGGATTTCAGCACTGAAAGTGATGGAGAAATTCTCAGGAGCCTTACATTCTAGATGGAGAAGCAGGAAACAAACATAAATATCTAAGGTCGGTGTACGTTTGAAAGCAAAATGAAGCAAAGCACTGGGACTGGGTGTGGAGGGCAGGAGGCTCCAGTCTCCCTGTGGTCAGCCGTGGTCTTTCTGCGGACAGAACAAACAGGCATGGGAAAAGCCAAGTGTAAAGTCTCAGGAAGCACATTCCAGACAGTGGGGTCACGTGAAGGTGGGGCTCGACATTGGTGTTTTCAAGAAATTCAGCAAGACTGCAGACTGGGGTCAAGAGAAAAAACACAGAACAATGACTGCAGACAGGTAGCTTTATTTACACCACTCTAAAAAATGTTTTTGAAATTCCATCTCAGTGGCCTCGCAGGCATATGATGAGCCACAAAAGTGAGCTACTTTGATTGATCTGGAGTGCTTCAATGTCTAAAAGTACATGTGATAGCTGAATATGGATACTGCAGTTCATGTATGCAGTGACTCCAATGGGCTTTTGAAAATGAATTCAAATTAAGCATTAACATAATGCTCGGATTCCTTTGTTTGGATTTGGATGTCAGTTGATTGTATTCCAAATGTTACTTGTAACATTTTCTCATGACTATGGTTCTTATGCAATACTTAATTTTCCAGAATAGTCCCCAAAGTCCTATTTAGCACTTCTGAACTTAATTATGGCACTAATAATAGCAGAAACTGCAGAAAGAACGACGTTACTGTATTTTCGTAAGGAAATTAATTGCAGTCTCCACTAAGTGGGGCTAACTCAATCTCCCCACACTCCAAGTCCCAGACAACCCACTCGGATTCTGTTGTTTCATGGTGACTTGGCAGGACAGAGAGGTTCCTGGGGTTCTTGCACCATCAGAAGGAACACTAGGCAGTTAAAGAGGATCTGGATGACCCAAGTGGCAGCAGGAAATCATACAAGAGTTCCCAGAAGTATTAGGAGGGGGCGGAGTCCAATTGTCATCAGCAGAACAGAGGCTAGGAAAGGGCAATTCGAGTACAAGAGGGCTTGTCTGGTCAGGACTGCTCTGGTGCTGAGGCTAGAAACTCCATTCCCTTTGGGGTGTCCATTGTGGGGTGCCCCTGCCCCCATGAAAGTGGGTGTACCTGGTATTAAACAATGAGAGGCCCCATTTTCACAGAGAAGTGTAGAACTCCTGAACAGGACACCCATGTTGAGGTAAGGGATGTTTGTATGTCAGGAATTTATAAATCAAAAAATGCCTTTTATAAACTTTGCCCTTTTTTTCCCCAGTACTGGGGGTTAAACCCAGTACTGAACAAGTGCTCTACCACAGAGCCACATCCTCATCCCTTTACTCCATATATTAAAAAAAATTTAATGAATTAGAAGATATGGTCTGTCTGTCTGTCTCTCTCTCTCTCTTGTCTTTTGGAGACAGGGATTTACTATGCTCTTCAGGCTGGACTTGAATTCACTTTGTTGCCCAGGTTGACCTTGAACTCCCAGCAATCATCCTGCCTCAGCCTCCTGAGTGCTGGCATTACAGGTGTGTGCCACAGCACCCGGCAATATGGTATCATCATCTGACTTCATGATTTTTCACAGATCAAGTGATGCACCCTGAGGGGCTAGTTTCACTCCAGAACTGCATTTTGGATCCACATTTTGGTTGCAATGTGGATGAATGCAGAGGGACCGGGGGTTGGGGACATGCAGAATAAGTAGCGATGGAAACAGTGCAGGATAGAATTGTCTTGGGATCAATCCAGCGTGGGAGGTGATGACAATACTTAAGTAGTAAAACTGGACAAACTTGAAAACTTTGAACCACAGATGAGGAGAGAGAATAGTACAGGATGCTTCTTGCTTCCTGGTTGAACAAGAGGGTGGTCGTGATCATAGACAAAAAAATAGTGGACAATGGTGGACGATGGGTCTACCATTTTGGGGGGACACGGGTGAGCTCACCCTCAGACACGGTGAGTTTGTGGCACTCCAGGACTAAGTCTATGGAAAGACTCAGCAAGGGAGAGCTCAGTTAGGAAGAGCAGTTTAGAGACTGTGGGCCCGGTCACCTGCACACAGAGCCGACCAAACCAGGAGAGCGCAAGGACCCAGCGCTGACAGTTCAGAGATGACGCAGGCCTAGCGAGGAGCATGGGTGAGCAGCAGCGTTGATGGTCTCACAGAGGAGCAGTACCAGTGAACACTGATCTTCCGGAAAATCAGGCTGTCTTTATTTTTATTTTTTTTAATTAATTAATTTATTTATTTTTTGTGGCACCTGGGATCGAACTCACAGCCTCATGCCTGCCAGGGCAGGCGCTTAAGCCACTGAGCCAAACTCCCGGCCCTGGTTTTTTGAGGCAGAGTCGCACTGTGTAGCTCAGGCCGGCCTTGCGCTCGCGTTGTAGCCCAAGCCGGCCTCGAATTCACAACGCTCCTCCTACCTCAGCCTACCGAGTGCTGGGATTAAAGGCGTGCGCCACCACGCCCAGCCAGGTTGAGTATTTAACTTGATTTACAATCTCTCTGCTCCTGCATAAATTAATACTATTCAGTGATGATTATTAGAAATACAGTGAGCATAAGATAAATTGCTTCTTCCTCTGTTAAACCACTACCGAAATATATGATATGTCCGTATGTAATAATCTGCAAAGAATTTAATTAAAACAGGATTAAAGTTTTTTAGAGAAGACTTTAAAATGCTATGAATATTTGCCTTGGTTTAATAGTTTTTATTGCAAAACAATAAATTTATTAATCAATTTCATATTTTTGTAGTTATCTGTATCAGCGTCATTAAAGTTTTCATATTTTTAAAATTGTCAATAATGTCGTAATTTCCTAATCTGCAAAAATGAAGACATTTTATTTTTTAAAAAGAAATGGCGCACACCTGTAATCCCAGTACTCAGGAGGCTGAGGCAGGAGGAGTGCCATGAGTTCCAGGCTAGCTTGGGCTATATAGTGAGTTCAAAACCAGCCTGGACTACATAGCAAGACCTTGTCTCAAAAAATGAAAAAGAAGGAAAAAAGAAAGAAAGAAAGAAAAAATGAGCTGGAAGTAAATAGAAAAATATTAACACTGTGTGACAGAAACATGCATATTATACTGGTGAATTATAATATATTTACATTTTAACAATTTGCTTAGTTCGAAAAAATTTACTTTCCCTGTTTTATTTCTCAGCTTGGCCTGCAGTGGGAACATGAGATGACCACGTCCTTTCCGTGTGTTAGGAATGCGTCAGGATTTAAAATCCATCATTATTGAAGCCAAAGGCTATCCTCGTACAAGTAAATGAATAACCATTGCACAACTTTTTAATTTTGGCCAAAATTGAGTGACACAGAAGTACCAGTATTTCATGAGTGACGGAAGACCCACTCAAGTTCGGGTTAATGTGTGATTCTATTTCTCGGAAGGACTTCAGCGCTGCGGTGCACTGGCCCCCGCGTCTCCCTCTGTGATAGCTCAGGCCACCGCTTCAGGGCGGAGGGAGCACCGCGCCGCATGCTCTTCCCCGGACGGCCGCCAGGGGGCAGCGCAGCCCGAGCGCACAACTCAGGCGCGTTCATTGTAACAGGACGAGAGCCGCTGCTTGGGGAAGTAGTGGGACGCCTCCTCAAATAGACTTTTTCCATGACATGTGGTACCAAATTCCAGACTTGCAAAAGGATAGATATTCTTATTCTTCAAAAACAGGATTGCCCAGTATTACCAATTCCTTATACATCCTTCCAGAGACCGTGTGTGTGTGTGTGTGTGTGTGTGTGTGTGAAGCAAAAGAAAAATACGAGACATACATGCTACCAGCTCCTTTCACTGGCTTCCGAGTAAAATGAAAGTGTTGTTCTGAGGAGACTGTACAGAGAATGAATTTACAAACAGACATGCAAGCAAACATGGTTCTCGAACCTTCTATCACTTCTCTACCTTATCAAGTCTGGAGATGAGGTTGTGGGTAGTGAAGGTGGACAGGAGCACGCGCACACACGCACACACACACACACACACGCACACACGCACGTACACATGCACACGCCGTGGGAGAATTATGTAGATTTTGGAGTCTCCATCTGGTGTCTCTTGAAAATGGATTTTGTGGACTTTTATTCATTTTTCTTTTCTGCTTTTATGTGACTTCCACAAAGTGAACAGGGAAAAATCCTAACTTCAGTAGTCATGTTTATCCTGGGGCCCTAACTACTGATTTTTAAATGTGATTTTGGTTACTAGTAATTAAAAAAAAACTCTGCTATCCAGTCTAACAGCTGTTGGAAGTTCCTGTGGATTTGGGGTGGGGGGAGCAGTGTGGCAACTAAAGGAAGGAAACTTTTTATCATTGTCTTTTCTGTATTTACAGCACATAATTCTTTTCCTGTCCTGTTATAGGTGACAATTTCCTTCATTTTCTTGTTTCTCACTATATAAAAAGAGTGCCTTGGAATTTCACCATTAAGTTCACGTTGTGTGCATTAAAACATTAAATGCACTGTTAGCTTTAGGCCTGGCCTACTCTGAAATCAGGGGTGGTGAATGCGTGGCCTCTGTTACAGCTCTCTTCCCTCGCACACCTGCGAGGGAGTCACTAATCCATCTTGGCACTTGATCCTGACAGGAGTTTATGCATCATGAGGCAAAATCTGTGTCTTTTTTTGCGGGGGGGCGATTACTGGGGATTGAACTCACGATCTTGCACTTGCCAAGAAGGTTCTTATGCTACTGAGCCAAATCCCCAGGCCCTGTCATCTTTATTCTACACAATAAAGTACTTGCATCTTCCTTGAAGTATTAGGTAAGTCACTTGACTTCTAGAAAAGATAAGAGAGCAAGGAAATCATTGCACTAACCCCGGCTTGCACTTCATCCTTCACCGCCATCACGGGGCATCTGTAACAGTAGATGGGATCGCTCAAGGTGGTGACTTTAATGAAATGGAATCAGTGCGAAAGCCTGAGAGAAAATAAGGCTGACTCATGCAAACATTAAGGCCGCTGCTTACTTCTAGCAAGTGCTGGGACTCTGTGTCAAGGGGTTTCTGAGAGGCCTCCCTCCCGGATGGCCTGTTCGTCACATGGCAGGCTATGTCCTCTGCGGTCCTGGCTGTGTGACTTCTCGACTCTTGTGCACACACTCTCTGTTACCCAGCAACTTCCCTGCCAACCCTCACTCCAGCTGACCAGTCATTGTCACCGCTGTTATTTTTGGCACAACACCAAAATGGATCCAGTGAGACATCTACCTCTCGGGAGATAATCAGCTTACTCTTTGCTTTCACTGACAGTTTGTGTGGATTTGGGAGTCGGAGCAAATATCTGTTCAAATGTCTTGTTTTGTGAAGTGTATATTCATAACTCTAATATGGGTCTGGAATAGCTTGTGAGGTCATCTGATCTCTAAACCCTTAGGTTCCACGTAAGATGACTATTTCAGATCAACACACGTGCTCAGAGACCCTCTTTCTACCAACTCTGATGTTTGGCTGCAGGTAAAAGTGTAATGTTTTGAGCCTCGGTCAAAAGCATTCCTTAAGAAAATAATGCCTTCCCTGGTCAGATATGGAAAATAATGCTTTTGGCTTCTTATTATTCAAAAATTCTCAATGGTATCCTATGAAATAGTGAAAAGGAAAGTTGAATAGTTGATGCAATTCGATATATGCAATATAATAATATTATATGTTATTCCGGAGCACTGTTCAAATGTTTTGGGTGTTAATAAAGTCCAAATGATTGTCTATTTAAGCTTCTCTAATTAGGGTCAAAGGTCTACAGTAATAACTCATCCGCTAACACGGGTTGTTGGTTATTAAGAGTGCTGACTGCGTGCAGACACGGTGCCACGTCTGCTCGCGTTCCCCCTATCATATGCTGCTTGAGAAGGACAGCTCACTTCACGTGTGTGCACTGGGGACCTTTCAACAGAGATCACCCTACTAACTTATAAAGCAGCTTCAACAGGAGACACGGGCTACAATGGATAGATGATGCTACAACTCCTTTAATTGTCTCAGAAATTCAATTTAGTGCTATATATATTTAGAATCAAATGAATCTCTTCTGGAAGCACAATCCCTGTAATTCTTTTCTGGAGGCACAAGTCCTGGTAATTTTGGGTGTGCGATGATACAGGATACCAGCAAGGAAGGACTCACTCTTGACAGTAAATAACTTCTACAGAAAAGAAGCTTTGAGGAACACTTAATGCTTCTATCACCGCCTCCACGCGTTCCATTGGGTCATCTTTCCTCCAGCATCTGGGAGCCTGGGTTTATGGTTTCTCTCCACTTCCTCTCCCTTCACAGCCGTCACCTTTCTCTGACCCCGTTTGTGGCAGTGCAGCACACGGAGACAAAGCTACTCATTACCTTACTGGAGGGAAATTCCAAGGTCTGAACTTGGTGGTTGAGGTAAATTACAGGTATGGGGCTTCATAACTCAGTTTGATAACAGTTCGAAGCATAAGACATTCTTGCAGGAACTCTCTGTTGCTTCCATTACCAGTCTAAAAGCCAGTTTCTAGATTATTTTGATGGTATGATCTAGTTTGAACTCTGTCTCAGACTCCTAGATGCCTGGAGACTTGGAACCTTTGTAGTCTGATCCCAGATTTTCCCTTTTGGTTTCAAAATTGATTAGGGTCAAAGAGGTGTGAGTTGACAGAGTGGTACTTGGTTAGTGAGCCACACTGCGGACACAACACTCTGGGCTCTGTCTCTTTCTTGTCCTCTCGTCAGTGCCGTTCTTTTTTGCTTGCAGAGCTGAATACTTAAATGAGCATTGACACCGAAGCCTGGAAGATGCAAGTTTGTGTCTTAGGTTTGCCATTGACTAGTGGTTTTGTGGCAAAAAATTTCTCTATGTCTTTGAACCTCATTGATGAAATGGAGAGGTTCCTTGCTTTTGTTAATTTACAGGATTGCGGTGATGATCAAATAGTGTAACAAAGATGTCACACATATGTGGCTTTGTATTTCACTATGGGAGACTTTACTTACACTCTATAGGAGATGGAAATTTTTAGGAAATACTGCCCAGAGGCAGGGGAGTTAAAAACCATCAGGTTCCCAAAACTGAATGAGAATTAGAGTTAGCGGGGAAAGAACAAACACAAAAACAAGAAACCCAAAACTTAGAATTTGTAAGTAAAATATATATTGTAAGCATATGGGATAGACTTATAATCAAATAATATTCATTGTCTGAAATACAGAGTTAACTGGGAATCTTGTTTTTTCACTTGTTGAAGTTGGCAACCTTGCACAGGTGATTCTCACAGGCAATCTGCGTTTGAAACTATCGACCCAGATCCTGAGCAGGGTCTGCTCTAAAATCCGGGAAGCGAGTTGACTGCCACACAGCAGGATTTCAGAAGCTCCATGGTCGTCTCCCATGAGAATGGAAATCCTGCATCACCCTTTCTCCAGGCTTGACATTTTCTCTTGGAATTTGGTACGAGTTTGAAGATCCAAAGGAGGCAGAGAAGCTTCCGTGAATACCCATCATTTACCTTCGACTGTGGTCGAACACCAGAGCGTTTGAGAGTGAGCAAAGTGAATGGGACGGAGGGCGACTGGAAAAGGGGCACGGCAGAGGCGCAGGGGGTGCTGAAGACGCCCCGCCGGCTTCCCTGCTGATCCCGAGGCTGACGATTCTCTGCGTGTCCCCATGCACCATCTCTGTCCAGGTGGAAGGGGGGCCAGGAATGGTCCTGCGGGCAGCAGCGATAGCACCGGTTGGTGGACTGTGGCCGAGGACTGAAAACCAGCTCAGATTTTCTCGTTGCTGGAGTTCAGTGGGGTCGGTGAGGACTGTCTGCAGTGACGGAAGTGTGCTGCGCTGTCTCTTACGGTAGCCACAGCCACACGTGACTATTGCATATGGAAAATATTGCTAATGCAACCAAAGAATTGAATTTTTAATTTAATTTTAGTTAAAATAATTACAATTACAATAGTCACGCAGACCCCATTGCTACCAAGTTAGACTTGTGCTATAAGGACCAGAGTCAGTCCATCCCCATAATATCTGGCCTGCATACACATAGTTTGCCAATAGAAAAACAAATGAAACTTATTAAATTGTCAGATCTGATAATTGATTTGTTTTTAAAGGAAACCTGAATTTCAGGCTTTTAGGGGAGATTACTATCTGGCTACACAAGGTCAACTGTCCTTCAGGGGACCAATAAATTTGAGCTTATCAGATGCTGTTTCGATTGGGGTTTTTTGTTTGTTTTTTGTTTTTAATATCCTGGCTGCAATTACCCATTTATTTCCTCTGCCTGGCTACTATAGGCATTTGCTATTGGGAACTCTTTTTTTAAAACAAAAGTTGTTTTTCTCACCTTTGTGAAAAAGACTTATTAAACTCCTAATTTGGTCTAAGGAGAAAAGATGCCTCTGTCATACTTAAAAAAAAAAAAAAAAAGTCAGTGCCAGGGGATCAGAAGTTTCAAACTCTATTCTAACTGGATCACATGCTCAGTTTTTCTGTCTGTAACATAAAATCAGTAATGGTTCTTACCTCCCTGTGCTGTTAGAAGGCTCTAATGAAATGAGAACTATAAAAGACAATATCTATGGTTAGTAATAAACTTAAAATTCAGGAAGCATTTTATTTTAACTTGCTTTATAATTTTATATTTAGAATGCCAAATTTGGAAAGAAAGTGGTGAAAACTAGCACCAAATGTAGCTTTATTGTTAATGAATAAAAATTTTAGTCTGTAGCATATGTGGAGGAAATAAAAGGCTATTTTCATGTGCTTTCTGGGTTAAACTTATTGGTCATTATTTATTTATTTGTTTATTTTTGTGGTGCTGGGGATGGAACCCAGGGCCATATGCATGCAAACCAAGAGCTCTACCACTGGGCCACATCCTCAGCCCCCTTATTGGTCATAATTTAATAAACTTCACAAGCAAATAATGAAATTTTGAACCTTTCAAGATGATAGACTCATTAACACTCCGCTCCTTGCTTAGTGAGTTTGGAATTGGTAAGGAACCAGAAATAAAAACAAACCAAATTCAAATGGAGCATAACTTTTCCAAAGTCCTTAAAAATAGAACAATGAATATAAATGTGAGAAAAACAAAGGGAATTTTGTAAAACATACTAGATGAGAAAAGCAAAGGGAAAGATAAATCAGTAAAAGTGCAAGAAACAAGGGCGGCCAAACTATCGCAGAAATGTAGTAGTAAATAAAAAGGATTTCTGCTGTAGCCTTTGTCTTACGTCATCAGAAGAAGTCGTGGCTAACAGAACTTGTCAGACTTAGTATTAATGATTTTTGGAAAACAGCAGGAGTTTGCACTTTTGTGACTGTAATCCTCTTAGGATATTTGGATATGAAAAAGTTGCTTAGAAAACAGACATTTGAAGATGTGCTAAATTGCAGGGTGGTAAGAACAAATACTCAGGGCTCTGCTCTCAAAGAGTTATCTTCAAGCAATAATTGAAGTAGACTTAAGAGATGCTTGATGTTTAGGAATTAATTTAGATACTAGTCCTGGGAAGAGCTGAGACCACAGAATCAGGGGTAAGAGAGCAGACAAGAAGAACTACTAAGATCATTGCTGATAGTATTATAGGCAGCTAAGTTAGGTAGAAATATCATAGGCAGTCAGACAGGGCTACTCCCTGAAGGAGTTGTAGCTGCAGAAGATAAGAACGTATTACAACTGTGGCTGGAGGTGCATTCGCTGAAGGCCAGCCTCGAGCTAAACATGGAATGACTGGACCTGCGTACCCCTCTGAGGATAAACAATATACTATAAACGATACTACTTGGTCCAATAAAGTCTAGATAGCTATCAGTCACCCACGTGGGTGACCAGGACCTTCTGACTCATCTCTTCCAGAAAAGGTCCTTGTTCTTTGCATGCACACTTGCTAAATGACTTGCTTCCCCAAGAATCAACATTACCCAAGTGGCTACACTTGTAATCTTATTGGTTGATCTCAGTTTGGTGCCATGCTGTTCCCAGCTCGTGATTTTGTACCTGTCTCGTGATTTTGCGCTACAACGCTTCCTGTGAGAAGTGCGCTCGTCGGCAGCCCAGTCGGGTCCCTCCTCCTCTCCTAATCCAGTTTTCCTACTCTTACCTTCTGTTGTTCCTTAGAATTCATTCTTTGATTTTGGAGAACACAAACTTGGCGTGTCTGACATTTTGCAGATCAGGAGTCACAGTATTTCCTTTGTATCATTTGGAGGTGCGATATCATTGATCTGCCATTTTTGTACAAACTTTAAAAAAAAAACGATACTAAATGAGGCCGGAGAGGATCACGGGAGGGTGTGCAGTTTTGAAGGTAGCGTTCTGGTGGATAGCTATGTACCCAGCATTTTTTTTTTTTTTTTTGACATAGGGTCTTGTTACATAGCCCAGGCCGATGTCAAACCTTTGCTCCTCCTGTCAAGTGCAACCTCACCTGGGCTAAATATAATTCTCAAAAAGCTAAAACCATGATTCTCATTTCAATACGGAATGAACTCATACTCAAGATTTATTAACTGATTAATGGGGGAATCAGAGCAATGATAAAGTGCCTCAAAGAGTGTTCTGAGGGACTGTGTACTGACATTTAAGGGGAATGTTAAGAATGAGATTTTTCCCTAGGTTAAAAAAAAAAAAAACAACTTTTGATGTTACCTTTTCTACCCTCCAGAAATTACTTGTCACTCCAGTGGATGTTCCTACAATTTAACGTGTAACTTCACTGAGGCTGAGCTCTTAATTCATACACAAATCACATTAAAAGGCCTATACAAAAGTCAAGCAATGAATGTTATGCCTGACGATCCATGAGCTGGCTGTGAAAACAAGGCCCCTGTAGGATATTGAAGGTACAGCCCATACACTTTGTCCTATGTCCAAGTTTTAGGCAACATCTCTTAATGAAACCTTTTGTGTGAGTATTTTCCTATCCTCATTAATTTGTTAACAATAGGAAAATAAATTACAAACTATGCCAAATTCTTGGGGGAGGTAAACAATATTAATACATGGTTAGACCAGTACAGATTTAACACTCCTTTATGTATCTCTTTCAAACTGTAAATTAATTATTACTAATGTTACTCTTTTCCCTTCTTAATGACTCTAAGACATTTATCCCACTTGATTATTAGACATGCTCTACAAACAAAGTCATGAGATGTAGCTTAACTTTAATATGAAAAGATTTCTCTATGGCCATGGCAGGAATCTTTTTTTTTTTTAAGAAAGAAAAAAGGAAAAATAAACATAACAATGAAACAGAGATTCCAAGCAGGTTAGTTGGACTGTTACAATAGTTGATACATTGTGTATTGTCTTTGTAGTTGTTCAGAGTGTAAGATGTAGGCGTGATATCTTGTCCAACTAATATTAGCACAAACCTTTCTTTTGAGAGAAGCTAGCTGTATAACTATCTTAACTATCTTGTGTACACATGTGTTTTTTCCTTTTCCCTTTCTTCCTTTCCTCTTTCCCCCATCACAGTTTGTCTTTTCTTTTGAACAGTTTCTTCCCAATTCACAATATCTACTGTACATTTTCATCCTATTTTTCAGTTTTTTGCACTAGTGAGACAATATGATGCTTACACATGTTGATCTCTTTAATTTCACTTATGAATATGGTCTCGAGTTTCATCCAATTACCTATAAAAATCTCAAGTTTATCCTTCTTTATGGCTGAGTAGTACTCTATTACATGAAAAAAAAACATACCATTTTTATCCATTCCTTGGTTGATGGGTATGTGGGTTGTTTCCAACATTTAGCTATTATAAATTGTGCTGCTATAAACATGGGTATACATATATCACTATGATATGATTTTAATTCTTCTGGGAAGATACCCAAAAGGGGAATAGATGATTCAAATGGAATTTCTAATCCTAGTTTTTTGAGGACTCTCCACAGATTTTCACAGTGGTTGCACCAGTCTACATTCCCACCAATAGTAGAGAAAGATTCCTTTTTCCCCACACCCCCTCCTGCATTTGTTATCGGTTGATTTCTTGATGGTAGCTATTCTTTCTGGGGTGAAGTGGAATCTCAGTGTTGTTTTAATTTGCATTTCTCTAATAATCAATGTTGTTGAACATTTTTTCATACATTTATTTCATTTGTATTTCTTCATCTATTCATCTCAGATGCCCATTTTTGAACTGGGTCTTTGAATTTGGGGGGAACTGATTTTTTTCAATTCTTTATATGTTCTAGATATGAGTTCTTTGCCTATGGGCCAACTAGCTGCAATTTTTTCCCATTCTGTGAGTTATCTTTCCACTCTGCTGGTGATTTCTTTTGTTGTGCAAAAGCTGTTTAACAAGCTAGGATCTTATTTGTTGATTCCTTGTACTATTTCCTTAGCAGTCTGAGCTTTGTTCATGAAGTCTCTACATGGCAGGAATCCTTAAGCCAATTTGTTAATTCACAAATACTATTGATCAAGAAAGAACAACAACCCATATGTATATTCTGACAATGTAATCTAGCATCACTCTTAGGAGCCTGGCTTGATCAAATTTTACTTATTTGCAATAGGGCATGACAAGAGTTGTATTAAAAACAGACACAGCCCCCTTTTTTAAGGTACAAGGTCTCTTATGCTCTATTATAAAAAATATTAGTCTTGCCTACCAATACTATTTTTCCTAGTTTTTTATTTCTTTGTTTGTTTTTTTGGTGGTGTTGGGGGTTGAATCCAGGGCCTTTGCCCTGCACTACTTTATTTTTTATTTTGTGACAGGGTCTTGGCAAGTCACTAAGTTGCCCAGACTGGGCTTAACTCTATCATCCTTCTGCCTCAGTCTCTGTCTTCATTACTTTTCTCATTGCCGAGACAAATTACCTGACTTCTCACAGTTTGCAGAGGTTTCCGTTCATAGCTGACTGACTCCAGGGCAGGGTGGCAGGGCAGAAGGCCTCGCAGAGCAGGCAGGCAGAAGGCAGCAAGCAGCCAGAGACAAGCAACCAGCAGCGACCCTCTTTCCTTCCGTCCCTTATTTCTTAGCCAGTCTGTGCACCCTTAGGACAGTGCCTTCACATCCAGGGTGAGGTGGCTTTAATTCTAGCTTCGCACCAGGAATCAATCCCAGCATCACACCCTTGATTCCAGCAGCATGCACCCTAGACCCAGCCACTTCCAAAAAACCCCACCTGTGACTGTGTGAGGCTTTGGGGGGACTTTTAGATACAGCCCATAACAGCCTCCCAGAGGGCTGGAATCACAGGCATGTGCCACCATGCTAGTTTATTTCTAGCTATCCTGAAGTCTTCTAGGTTCTTCAGACTAGTAACAAATTGTAAGATTATTACTCATTATTATTTATTGTTTGTGCTTGTTTTTCTGATTTATTTTTGCTGCAATTTTTTTTCTTTTTTTGAGACAGAGTCTCTCTTTGCAGTTCACGCTGAGCTTGAACCCACTGTGTATCCCAGGCTGGCCTCCAACTTGCTGAGATCCTCCTGCTTCAGCCTCCTGAGTGGTGCTGCAAAACTTTTAAAACCCATTTTGTGTGCTCAGTTTTTGTTCTTGTCACTGATCTTGCTGTTGTTAAAAATAGAGACAACCAAACAAGGATTAAAATCTCAGGCCTGACACGGAGGCTTGGCAATGATGGGCACAATCTTTTCTTTTTATCATTTGAAGGGAAAAACACTCAGCAATAGACACTTTTGTAAATAATTTTAATAGTCTGTGAAGTAACTAACATTAAATTAGGAGCAATAAAATTGCTACCACTTTAAACAACATTTTTGGAGCCTGAATATGTGATTTATTAGGATTAGAAAAAAGTCTTGTAGTCTCTTGTGAATCATAAAATACCAGCTATCAATTCACAAAATGATATTTAAATCTCTTAATTGTGCTGTTATGCAGAAGAGCCAGTGCAAAGTAGTTAAACTCAAAGAGTTTACGAATTTTTCCATATGGATTCTGAGACATTTGTGGGGTCACCTGAGTCAAATCTGCCCTTAAATATGTTTATTTGGCTTTCCTTTAATTCTATATATATATTACACAGCTCTCTAGGATCTTCAGAGGCTTAGCAATTAAAGCTAATATAGTACTGACTTGATCTCCAACCTCACATGCGGCAAAAGCTAGCATCTTTTCCTGCACAGCTGAGGACTTTTTAGAGTCTTGTGTTTCTCAAATCAGGCTGTGTCCCAACTTCTCATTCAGATTGAAGTTTCTCTTTCATGTTTGTCCAACTGTAGTTCTCCTTGACTCTCAGTTCTAAGACAATCCAAACAGGAAACACAATCTCTCTTCTTTAACCTCTTCCTCTCACTCTAATCAGACATGATAAACATAGGTTGTGCGTGTGGCTGATTTTTGCGGGGAAGGAATGGGGAAATGTGATCCTGAGTATTAGAGAGCCCATTCTTAGAAGCTGGTGTCACTCTTGTGCTCTGTTTTCTTCTCAGGTGTCAGCTCACCAACATTGTTTAGGTGCTGTGTCTTCCCCCTTCTTACATTTACCACTTCTCCTCACTTTCTGTGCATTCCGGGCTCCTTTATGCCTCTCTAAAATTAAGATTTTATGATGAAAAGAGTGTTGGTTTTACCTTGTTTCCTTTCTCCTCTGTTTCACAGACAGCCCTTTTGTTGGCGAGGATGACCACCAGTATGTTCTCTGAAACCAGAAAGTTTAGGGGAGGGAATATAGCTCAGTGGTGGAGCACTTTTCTAACACATGGGTTCTAGCACCGTGGATACAATCTCCAGCACTGCCAAGAAAACCAAAAAGAATTAAAGACAAGAAAAAATTCTGCCACCAACTAATTTTTAAATCAAAAGAATAATACATGCACAAGATAAATTTTTTTTTTCGATAGTTAAAAAGAGAATGCAGAGGAAGCATGAGCTTCTACTTCACACCAAAAAGATTCAAAATCCTTTTTCTTTGAGACAGGATCTTACTATGTAGTTCAGGCTGCTCTTGAAATCACTATGTAGGCCAGGCTGACTTTGAACTTGCAGCGATCCTCTGCCTTTGCCTCCCGAGTGATGGGGTCACACGTGTGCAACACCATACTTGGCAATGCTTATGCTTCTCTTTCCCGAAACTGTCCCCTCATGCCTGTTTCTTGGAAACATAAGAAGAATATATATAGATATCCTATTCTCCAAATCCACTCTGCACCTTAAGCTCCCCCACCCCCAGCTCCATGCTGGAGGATGTTAGGAGGAGAAGCCAGCGGTGGGGCCTTCACTCAGCTTCCAAGGGTTCCGTTACTTGCTCTCTTCAAATATTCTAGTCCTTCCAGTTCCATTAAGTGTGCCTATCCATCACTGCTTCCGGCGTTTTTGCGATTACAGTGCCTTATACTGACAGGTTTCTCTGCTTCTCACCCACAATTTGTAGTTTCTTTTTTAAACTTAGACTATTCAGTTTGAGGGGTTGCCTGCAGGGATCTCAAAGACACAAATGGGAGCACCATAGACTCGCTTTGCTAGAGCCTACATGTCAGGCCGTATCAACTCACATAAGTTCTACCTTAGGCTTTTACAAGTATAATCTATCTTTTTTCTTTCTTTCTTTCTTTCTTTCTTTCTTTCTTTCTTTCTTTCTTTCTTTCTTTCTTTCTTCTTTTTTCTTGTGCCAGGGATTGAACTCACGACCTGGTGCTTGCCAGGCAGGCGCTTATGCCACTGAGCTAAGTCCCTGGCTACAAGCATAATTTTCAATTGCATCAATATCATTTATTTATCCAGTCCCTTACTGGCAGAAGTAGGTTGCTTCCAGTTGTCCTATATATAACATTGTGACAAACATATATCCTTGTGCATGTATCTTTGCACATACAGACAAGTAGAACTGCAAGAATGTACATGTGTATGTATGAGTGTATAATACCTTGGTTCATGAATGTGTCTAGATCTGGGAACAGTTTGGTTCACTGCATGAATATGGCCATCTTCCTACTCTGATACGTGGTCGTGGTTCCCCTAGTAGAGATTATAGTCACAGGTTGAGCACACTTGCTCAGAAGGTTTTTTGTGTGCTTTTTAGCACATACAGCACTGTACAGTATTATTCAGTTCAGCATGACTCCAGAGAAAGTGCAGAGCAGTAATGGAGGTGACGGGAATGTCTAGAGTGGTGACGAAGGTAACCAGAATGTGTGGAGCAATCATGAAGGGAACAAGGAAGTGCAGAGCAAGAATGGTAAGAAGAAGGTTTTGAAGCAAACAGCCATTGAATCGAAGAAGGAAATTGTAGCAAAGCATGAGCCTGATCTAGAGTAGGAGATGGCAGAGTCAACAGTCTCAACTATTTTGAGGAATAAAGATGCTCTCAACGGAGCTCATGTGAAAAAGGAGTAACAACGTTGAACAAGCTGAAGACACAAGTGCTAGAAGAAGTGGAAAAACTTTTGTTAGTGTAACTGAATGAGAAACAACTGGCAGGTGGTAGTATTAGTGTTATTGACATAGGGAATGAAACCCCCAACCTACTGGATGTCTGGTATGGGTTTGTGTTGTCTAAAACCGAAGAATGAGTTTTAGGAACAACAGAGGTCAAGAGCAGAATATATTTATTGAGAGAAAGAAAGCTTCTGTCTGAGAGGGAGACAGAAGGGGTCCCAAGTGGATTAGCAAAGACTGTCTTTTCTAGGAAATTTTATAGAGTAAAACCACAAGGTGAGATGGTTCCAAGATGGGGAAACGTGTCCTCTGTGCCAAAAGTAAATGTTTACTCTCTTTGTGCTGTACTGATGGAGACCACTATGAGAGGCTCTGAGCAGGATTTAAAATTAACCAATTGGCTTTCTAAGTTTATTTGTGAGTCTGTCCCAGGCCTAAGCCCCTTGTCTGGAACTGGGCAGTGGATTCATAGTAAGGGAACCTCTATGAATCACTGGTCCCGGCAGAGGCCTGTAGTGTCCCGTGAGGCTGTGATGCCTCGAAGGACAAGACAGGGCCACAGCTGAGGATGCCTGGCTCCCACCCCTGTTAACTAGATAAAGTCTGTAGCTGCAGGCATCTCATTCCTGCAGTGAAGGTCAACCTGGAGATAAGATAGTTCTCCTAAATTAACATAATTTATTACTTGGAGAAGTTTTTGAATCACTCCCAAATTCCTGCTCAGTTTCTGGAGTTTTCTACTTTAACCCCTTCCTTGTTTGAAAACCAAATAAATCTGGGTCACCCAGAGAAGTTCTTTGTCTCATCCCCCAGAGAATCTCAAATTCTGCTCTTTTGAGCCTTTGCTGTCCGCTCATTTGGGAGATTGTGGGCCTGATCTGTCTGCAAGACTGTACTGTACTATACTGTACTTTGTTTCACATTTCTGTGACTAAAAAAGTACATATGGTTCAGAGTAGATTAACCTTATTTACAGTGAACTTTATTGGAAAATTTAATTTGGCTCATGACCAAAATCATTTTGTGACCACGTTCATAGGGGTCAGAATGATTAACCTTATTTATGTTGTAGACAGTTAAGTTAGATAGAATATTATAAGCAGTCAGACAGGGCTGGGCCCTTGAAGGAGCCAGTTCAGAAGACCAGATACCTTGCAACCATGGGGAAAAACAAACACCTCCTGCTGCAGGCCAAACAAATGCTGCCCTACCCTAAGGATAAACCTCAGGGACTGATATTCTAACCTCTGTTGTTCCTAAAATTCATTCTTAGACTTTAGATAACACAAACTCATACCTGACATCTAGTAAGTTGGGAGTTTCTTTTTCCTGTATCATTTATATTGAATCTTATGGGGAAATTTGATTTGGTTCATGAATTAAGTTTGTGAATGCAGAGGTACCACTGTGCAGGAGATGGAACCCGAGGCCTAGGGCATGCTAGGTATGTACTCTGCCACTAAGCTCTAACTCCTGGGATACACTTTTTTTTCTGCCATTGGGGATTGAACTCAGGGGAGCTCTACCACTAAGCTTATTCTTGTATGCCTTATTTGTGTATTTATGTATTTATTTACTTATTTTTTATTTTATTTGAAAGGGTGTTGAGAAGTTGCTCAGGGTCGTCTTGAACTTGCCATCTCTTGCCTCAGCCTTCTGAGTAACTTGGGTTACAGGCGTGTACCACTGGGCCTGCTAATTTTCTTAAAAATACTAATCACTGTACCAACCAGTATGTATACCTAAAATATATATATATATATATATATATATAGTACCGGGGATTGAACTTGCAACCTCACACCTGCCAAACAGGCACTTAAGTCACTGAGCCAAACTCCTGGCCCTAGTTTTTTGAGGCAGGGTTGCACTGTGTAGCTCAGGCCAGCCTTGCGCTCATGTTGTAGCCCAAGCCGGCCTCGAACTCACAATGTTTTTCCTACCTCAGCCTCCCGAGTGCTGGGATTAAAGGTGTGCGCCACCATGCCCGGCTATACCTAAAATATTAACAAATATAAATTTTCCCCTCAGAAGTTTGTAGTAATATGTACTTGCTACTGACAGTGTCTTGCCAATACACTGTATTCTCTCCCAAATCAGTAGGTGGAAGATAGTATTGATAGATTCTACTGGCCTGGGGCTTAGCTATTTGTAACATTACATCTGCCCAACTTAGTACCTGACCCAGGGAAACAAGTTATCTCTCCAAGAGTAACTTCTACGTTCTCCTTCTCATTCCAAAGATAAATCTCCTGCTGCCTTTTTGCACATGCGCCAAGTCCTCTCCAATCCCGAGACCCCACAACCACTCAAACCTCCACCCCCAGCCCCCAGTAAACCTTTCTGGTTCCTGTTTTACACCAGCAGATGCTCCTTCAAATCAGCAGTCAATGTCATTTTGCCCACCTCCCAAACTCCTCCCCCAGCCAGACTGGATAAAAGCAGCTTCACTTCTTGGTTCTCGCTGAGCGCCCCTGCACCCCTTTTCACAAGTCTCCCGTGCCTGCTTTAAAGGCCTTTTCTGCTCTTTGTCCCTTCTCCTGCTTTTTCTGCACCACTGCCTCAGACTGAGTGCCAAAAATACTCAATCAAGTATCAAACTGACATTTTAATTTACATGGTGAAATATCAATTTTTGTGTTAAAAATTTAAATTTAACAAGTTTATTTAAAATTATTTAAAAATGTATTTAAAATTATTTCTCCCCAGTACTCCTTTTCCCCATATCTCTTATTAATATGTGAGTGCTTTTTTGTATACTAAGCAAATCAGTCTCTTGTCTCTCATGCATTTCAGATACTTGTTTTCACATTGTCATTGATTCTTTTGCAGTACATAGTACTTACATGCCTGCCGGAAAATTGGTACATGTATCTAATACATCTTAATTCTTCTTTTCACCCCCTTTCCTTTCCCTTCTGTCTCCCTCCATCAGTGCCTGGACCCCTTCTCTTTGAGAAAGATCTATTTACAGAGCACTTGCAATGAAGAAAATTTAAAATTTGCGTAGTAACATTTATCTATCATTTCTCTTAATGTCTCTGCTAGCAAAACCTTCCCCATTCTAAGATAGCTGAAAAATTTCACCTTGTTTTCTTTCAGTATCTTTTTATTGGTGTATGTTTGTGATGCATAATAATTAAATTCATCTGGGGGAATTGGATATATACATATCACATCTTAATCATTTTTACTTCCCCTTTCCTTCCTAGTTCTGTCCTTTCAACCCATTCTCATACATCTTCCCCATCTCCACAAACTCAACCTCCCTGTATAAAAGTCCAGTATTTTCACTTTTTACTTCTATATTTTTATGCTTAAAGCACTTAGTTCTCTGGAAAATTTTGCTATTTATTTATTTAGGTTTCTTGAGACAGGGTCTCACTACATAGTTCAAGGCGGCCTTGAACTTACGGAGATCATCCTCCCTCAGCCTCTCGAATACTGGAGTTACAGATGTGCACCACCACGACGTAACCAGCTTCTGGAAATTTTTAGCGTAAAAAACTCATCAGGCTTAATTTCTTTCAGATGTTACCATTGTTCATCTGCAGGTAATGACTAATTTTGTCTATTTCCCCATGACTTTAAAAAATGCCACTTATCTGTATGTTAAGATTTATTCTTGTCTAATTTTGAGTATCTATTCTACTATTTTGTTAGTCTAATTCATCAGTTGCAATAGTGTTATGGCTTGTATTTACATGTTTCCCTAAAGCCTGATGCATTTATAGGTGGGGCTTTTGGGAGGTGGCTGGATCATGGGTGTGTAATTCTAGATTAAGGGTGCGTGACAGTAAATGAGTCCACTGATTGGTTTAGCCAGTTCTGGGTAGGGCTGAATTGATTTACTGAAGACGGAAGCCCCACCCTGAGTTTGAGTGGTACCAGCCAAAAGGCTTGTAGCCCAGATGAACTAAAAGGGAAAGGGAGACTCGCTGTTTGCTACTTCCTGCCTGTGTGTCCTGGACTCTTCTTCCTCTGTCCTGCACCTCTGCCATGCTGCCCTGCCACGGGTCCAGCCAAGCATGGACTGAAACTTCTACAAACTACACCCTAGAATTAACCTTTCCACCTTAACTTGTGGTGTTGGGTATTTTGTCCTAGCTATGAGGAAGTTGCCAAGACAAATAGGCTGTGCTGGTCTGTGATAGAAATTATTCCTAAAATATCAGCTACTTAATGAAATGAAAGTTCATTTCTTGCTCAGAGTCCACATCAGTGTCTTGGTTGATACAGAAAGTATGGGTTGGGACCCCGCTCCATGTAGATACTGAGATTTAGGCTATTGCAACTTGTGCCTTTTTTTTTTTTTTTTGGTACTGGAGATCGAACTCACAATCTTGCACCTTCCAGACAGGTTCTTTTTTATTTTTATTTTATTTTTATTTTTTTTTTGTGGCACCAGGGATCGAACTCACAACCTTGTGCCTGCCAGGCAGGCGCTTAAGCCACTGAGCCAAACTCCCAGCCAGGAAGTCTCTTACATCACTGAGCTAACTCCCTGGCAGCCTCTGCTATCTTGAGACTATGAACCCAACCTTTGCTGTCTAGGATACAGTCCATTTTTAAAATGTTTCAAGCTGTTGAAACAAAAGTATGTTTTTTCATACAATAAGGGGTTTCATACATATTTTAGTTATACCTTCATTATTATGCCATTTGGTTGTTACATTTTATTCATGTCTATATGATTACCTCAGCCTTAGAAGTGTAAATTAACTTTTTCTTTTCAATTTCTCTATCTATCTATCTATCTATCTATCTATCTATCTATCTATCTATCTATCTATCTGTCTGTCTATTAATCTTTTTTTTTTCCAGACAGGATCTTGCCATGTTACCCAAGTTTGTCTCCAACTCCAGACTCCTGATCTCAGCAGATCTTCCTGTTTCAGTCATTTTAGTAGCTGGGACCACAAGTATGTGGCATCATTTTTGGCTTCCTTTTATTTCTTTAGTTTTGGCTGAACACATTTTACAAATTTAACTTCTTCAAATAAAAAAATACTGTTATAGTAAAAGACATGTTCTATACATAGATATTGGTAATTCTTTACCTGGCTGACCTCCAGGATCCCAGAAATCACTCTCACGTGCTCTCCTACTTAGTACCCTGCCAAAAGTAAGTTTTAAAAAAAACATCACTGCAAGTCGGGCATTGTGGTGCATGCCTGTAATCCCAGCACTTAGGAGACTGACACAAGGGGATTGCTGTGAGTTCGAGGCCAGCCTGGGCTACAAAGTGAGTTGAAGGGCAGCCTGAACTGCATAGTGAGACCCTGTCTCAAAAAGACAAAAACAAAACAAAACAAAATAAAACAAAATAATGTTACAGGCAGCTGAGTTAGACAGAAATATTATAGGCAGTCAGACAGGGCTAGGCCCTCAAGGAAACGGGCACAGAAAACCAGAGGTCTTGGTGACCTTGGAGGAGACCCACACCTCTCCCTGCAGGCCAGATATCAAGACAAAAGGCAAAACAAATACACCCATATGCTAAGAACTGATAATCTAAATAGTTC